>CM065685.1:1884014-1889014 GCA_017654935.2 Phymorhynchus buccinoides | reverse complement strand
AGATAATATAGAACTATATAAATAAAATTATAATAACTTTATTAAAACAAATTTTTTCTTTTAAAATAACTTTATTAAAGAAAAACTTTTCCCCCTTCTTCTAACTAAAAATTAATAGTAATGTCCCATATGGCTTAGGCCGGGAGGACGTAAAACAAACTTTTTCTAAAAATGTTCGTTATTATGATGTTGCCCCCTATCCCACGGCGGTTTTTGCCGCAGTGGGAGAGGGAGGAAATACAGTATGACACTTCAATAAGTGAAGCCTACCCTAAACAAGAGACTAATTTAATATTAATAGCTGCACAAGAAAAAGTGTTTAGTCAAAAAGAACACTTACAAATTTTTACTGACGGCTCCAAAATTAACCAAAACATTGGATGTGCTTTCACTATTCCAGCACTAAAGATAACTAAAGCTTTCAAATTAATCGACCATTTATCCATTTTAGTGCAAAACTGTGGGCATTAATGGAAGCCTGTGCTTTCATACACAACTCAACGAATTCCCCACGTAATGTAGTAATATTTACAGACTCCTTGTCTTCCATCCAGGCTCTCCAAGGAGAGACACAAAACAGAATAGGAGTGATAAATGAAATAAAATTGATTCTTCATCAAATCATTATAAAAGGCATTAATTTACAGATAACTTGGATTCCTTCCCATAGCGGAATAGCAGGCAACGACCAAGCTGATAGGGCCGCTAAAAGAGCCGCTATGGGAATTTTAGGAGTCCAAACCAATATTAAATTATCCATTTCTGAAACCAAAAGTAAAGTTATATTAGCAGCTTTCCTTCAGTGGGCTAAAGAACTAGATGAATATGCTAGTATCCATGGTTGGGACCATAATATAGTTGGAGAAGGGCTTTTCTTCAAAGTAAGTCCTTCTCTACAATCGTTAATCTTCAGAATAAAAACTGAATCTTATTTGTGTAAGCATGTCGAGGTCATGTGCCCATGCGGTCAGGTCCTCGACATTAACCACCTGTTTAGTTTATGTGAAATCATTAAACCAGAACTTATACAATTAATTCAAAAATTTGAAACTTATAAGATAAAGTTTACTAAAACAAACACGTTGAGAAAATGAACTGAGGGGTGGGCCCCATTGGTTTGGATGGCTGAGACTCTCAGCCATTCAACCTTTGGCTGTTATTTTTAATATCCTGTATAATATTGTAACCGAAAAAGGTGACTCCGGTAAACCGTGACAAAGACATTATATTTTTTTCTCGTTAAATAGGTGAGGGTGGGGTTCCTCCGGACCGCGGGCCGGGCACTTTGCTACAATCCACTCCCTTGTCCACAATGTCCCTTTTTAAACAGCACATACGGAGATGTGCCTAACAAACTCTTTTGAGTTTCTTACTTTTAATCCCTTCCCCCCCTGTAGATGGGTGCCCGGCGCGTGCTTCGGAGGGGTGCTTTCGTAGTCGTCACGCTTAGCGTTTGTGATCCCCCCGCACTTAGTGCACGGAATATTCAAGCGACGTCTTGCCACTGCTCGGGCCGGGGAGTAGGGGTCCCTCTCCTGCCCTCCCCCCGGCCCTAGCAAGTAAGAATCATTAACTGCCCCCACCTCTACTGTATAGAGAACTCAACTGTATATGATGCTATGTTAAAAAGAAATAAACTTGTAAATAACATCATATTAGAATTTGTAAAGCATAATACCGGAGAACCTGTTAAACAATTTTATCACATATTTAACTAATCTTTTATAACAAGCATTAAACATATGCATTATCAGAAGAGACATGATCACTATTACAGAGCAATCAATATGCTCTTTCTATAAATACTTAGTTGTTGGTTTTTTTTTAATCTAATATTGCCCAGACTCGGCCCATACTTTTTTTTTTAGCCTAGAGTCGAGAGGGTCAGTATTTCTTTAAAAAAAAACCCTAAGTTCAGGGATCCTCACTCTATAATCATAAACATAAGTTTTCTTTGCGCTGTGCAATTAAAACAAACAAACCGCAATTTCAACCATAAACACCAGCATACAGGTAATAAAGAATATGTTGTACATACTGTTTATATTTAAAGACCTTTTTCGATTTTTAAACATTTGTTGAGTTTTAAAAAAAGTGGTCCTGGAAATTTTAATCTGAAGATAGTTCGGAGAGTCAGCATAAAGGCATTTTTAATAGAAACATTTTAAAACAAACATAATATTTATTGCAGTCCTTGTACGGGCCATGGCAACTAATAAAGGTTTTGACCTTTTAATCAAAACAAAATAATAGGAATTATAAATTATAAAATAATTTAAGTTTTGTTTAAAGAAACTCAAAATAATAATTAAAATAAGAATTTAAATTTTGTTTAAAGAAACTTAAAATAATAATTGTATTTAAAAGAAATTAATAATAACTTTATTTTAAAGAAAGACCCCCCCCCCCCCCCCCCCCCCCCCCCCCCCCCCCCCCCCCCCCCCCCCCCGTCCTTTTTTTCCCCCCCTAACTAAATAAAAAGTACTGTCCCATATGGCTATGGCCGGGAGGAAGTAAAGCTAAGTTTTCGTTCAAAAAGTTTGTCTGCTTATCATTGTTGTTCGTCGCACAGAGGAACAACTCGATTCTTTAGTCCTCTGTGCGAGTGCAAGAAATTATATTTCGTTCCTAACCGGTCAAGAGGAAGCTGAAGTTCACCCCCAAATCTATATTTGTGGGGTGAATGGTCGCGATAACTGGTATCGAGTCAAGAAGAAGAAGCCACGCTGTCTACCTGAACTGAGGGCCTAGCTGTCTGGTTGAGAGGGTTTCAGGAAGCCGCAAGTTTGCTGCATTTTCCTCCGACTCCTAGGTGTGTGTTGTTAGTTTATTTCAGCATTCGGTTAGGATTTGGGGTTAGGCTTAATTGTCACGGGAAGAGCAGAGGTGGTAGTGAGTTTTCTTGGTGATAGGGTGTTAGGAACAGGGTGTCAGAGTAGGCATAGAAAAAAACAAAACAATGACAGGAATCATTTTCCTAGGGACAAATGTTGGCTAAAACAACTTACTAGTTGTGTCTAGGGAAATTGTCAGTTTAGGGGAGAAAATGTTGTGTAAATGTAGCCGGTTTGCCAAACCGAATTTTCAGGTTTACACTGTGATATGTGCATAGTTAAATTTAAGGTGTGAATGTGTAAACATATTCTTAAATATTTCTAAATTAAATGAATGAATGTGTAAACACATGACACCACAAACAACGCCACAAGTAGGCAGGGGACAGATTTTGTGGGATGGAATAAGTCGACTCTTTTTAAAAAAACAATAGCCGAGTCGTCAATGTAGGTTTCCGTATGTCCTTATGTGGGGGCGGGGTATGTGTTGTACGCCAAGTAAAGATTTTGTGTTGTGTTGTTCGTTGCTGATTCATGTGCCAAGTCCAACCATGAGTTCAGTTTTCCCCTTATACGCATCACATGGGCTTATTGGCGGATTATTTAATAACTTATTCAAAGCTAAGCCAGAGGTTTATTGCACACCCGGTTCCATACCTAAACAAATTAAACCTCTTTGGAATTGGCAAAGTTGCTGGGTCATTGTCAGCTCAGAGTTAAAAATAGAATGAAGCGTCAATGTGTAGAAAGAGAGGAGACTGGAGAGAGATAGGCCTAGAGATTTTAAATGGTAAATTTTAGCTGGTGTTGTTTTAATGCAATTGGTTTTGCTCCGCTATGTTTTGCCTGAAGGCAGAGATAGGTTTTGGTTCTGTGAGCATGTAAATTGTGCTACACGAGAATTTCGGGTGCGTGTCGTTTGGAGACACCTCGTGTTTTCAGTATTGAGGAGTGACAAGCTAGAAGTTTGTCAGGCCAATGGTTTTTGGGTCACGTCTGTGCACTAGAGCACCTACGTGCAAAGTGAAGCGGAATGTGTAATACGGGGATGGTTTTATGTAAATAATACAGTGGTATCCGGCTATGCGGAAATAAAAGGGAAATTTTGAAGATTAATTTAATAGGGACATAGTGTTAAAATAGTTTTATTTTTGTTTTAAACAGGCCTTTCAGTTAAGTCGACTTACGCTGTCCGTAAACATTGGAAAGGGCCGCAAGGACAGAAAAGAAGCTACACTGCGAGGAGTGGAGAAGAAGGTGTCGGCGCGTTAAGTTTTTTTAAGTTTTGTATAATATTATAAGGCATAGTGCGTTTGTGCCAATCACTAAATGAAACTAACTCCGAGTTATCGCCACAGCGGTGACTTGGTGCGTAGGAATATAATAATAGTGTGGGGTATTTTCCCTACATTTTGGCATGGTGTGAAGGAACACAGTGGTAGTGTGTGTGGGGTGACTTCCCTACATTTTATGAATGGCTTAGTTGTGTAGAGGGTATTTTACTAGTGGGTTATCACCCTTGAACAGTGAGAGGCGAAGTAGCCGTTTCACTGTAAGGACTGTAACCAGTGGGGCATAATATTGTTAAACACACCTCGTTTTGTTGTGGTTGTTATTTTGGGGGTTGTTGTTTTGATGATGAAGGTGGGGTTAGCCATCTGCAGCGTTTAGTTATTAGTGTATACCTTGGGATGTAATCTTAGTGATATATTTTGGGCATTGGTACTTGTTTACTCTTGTGGGGTGGATGAGTAATTACTAGTGTTAAGCATTCGTCTCTATTTTGCTTAGGTTTATTGATTTTGGGTGAAGTGAGAGATTCTCGATTAGGATTTGAATGTAATTATAATAGTTGGTGGGAGTTTTAGTTGGAAAGACAGATCATTATTGGTCTTGAACTATACTCAAACCATTTGTTATTTTCTAGATGTAGTCAGTTGTAATTACAATAGTTGGCAGGGGTGTTAGTTGGAAAGACAGATCATTATTGTTTAACACCTTTGTGTGTGATCTGGTCTTGAACTATACTCAAACCATCTGTTCTTTGCTGAGTGTAGTTAATTGTAATTATAATGGTTGGTGGGGGTTTAGTTGGGTAGGTGGGTCACTGCAATAGTTTTGGTGTTTTGTTTGGCACCATTGCATGTGATCTGGCCTTGAACTATT
>CM065685.1:1876514-1879014 GCA_017654935.2 Phymorhynchus buccinoides | reverse complement strand
TCATCTATAGGACCTGGAAACATATTCAGGAAACTTTTATGCGTAAGCTATACAAAAGTAGTGTGCAATACAGGAACTGATAACAACGAATCAGTCCGCGTCACGCCCAGGACGATGAAGAACAGAACACGATCCACGTCATCTAGGACCTGACAGCATGCAGTAGGACCAAGCCATTTGACATAGGCAGAACATAGTACGAACATGCAAATCAATGCATTGTTGATGGACAAAGCCACTGAGGACCAACTCCATCAATATGAACAAGGACACAAGCAACCACTGCTTTGGAACAGAGCAAAGATAATGTCCAAGACGCAGAAATAGTAGACAGAGACAGACACAAACAGGCACATAGAGAGAGAGAGAGAGAGAGAGAGAGAGAGAGAGAGAGAGAGAGAGAGAGAGAGAGAGAGAGAGAGAGAGAGAGAGAGAGAGAGGAGAGAGAGAGAGAGAGAGAGGAGAGAGAGAGAGAGAGAGAGAGAGAGAGAGAGAGAGAGAGAGAGAGAGAGAAGCAGATAGAGAGAGAGAGAGAGAGAGAGAGAGAGAGAGAGAGAGAGAGAGAGAGAGAGAGAGAGAGAGAGAGAGAGAGAGAGAGAGAGAGAGAGAGAGAGAGAGAGAGAGAGAGAGAGAGAGAGAGAGAGAGAGAGAGAGAGAGAGAGAGAGAGAGAGAGAGAGAAAACGAAAACGAAAACGAAATTTTATTTAACCAGGGAACATGAGATAAGCAAGTTACATGCTTTTTTCCACCCAGCCCTGGGGAACAATAAAGTAAATCAAACAAGAAAGCTAAATAATATATGTACATGCAGAAATGAGAAGAAAAGGGAGGGAGGATGGGAGGAAGAGGCACAGAGGGGGATAAGGATGGGGACATTTTGGAATTTAAAGTACAGGGGAAAAAAAAGAAGTTATCATGCAAACATAAAATCAGCAAAGGATAACACTCCTCATCATTATCAGTAATAGTAAGATAGTAATAAACAAACCAAGTTATATCATACAAAAGCATCAAACACATATATGTTATCACATATTATAACAAAATCAGCAATAATAAATATCATCATTCACATGTTTTCTTTTAATCTCTGAAATAGAATATTTTGATACGCGTTTTTGAAGGAAGTAATGCTGCTTTTCTGCTTAAGATTAGTTGTTACGGAATTCCAAAGAGTACCACCTGAGTATGTTAAGCTTGTTTTGAAAAGATTAGTTCTAGGTTTTGGAATAACAATATTGTTAGTATGTCTAGATTGGTTGATTGGAAACTTTTTAATTAATGTTGGAGGTGCAAAACCATTGATTATTCTAAACATCATGACAGCTTTGTTGTATTGAAGTTTATCTGTAAGAGGTAACAATATTATTGCGATGTAATCTTGAAAAGTTAGAGAAGACGATTTTAGGAGGACTGCTTTAAGGGCTCGCTTATGAACATTGATTAATGGCTTTAATGTGTTGGCACTACTTGAATCGAAGAGTGTAGAGGCGTAATCTATGTGTGATTGAACACATGCATAAAATAAGTGCTTACGGCATCGAGATTAAGAAAGTTTTTAATTTTAGAGAGGAGGAAAACTTTTTGTGAGACACGTTTGCTCAAGCTACTAATATGGGGAGACCAAGAAAGATTATTGTCTAAGGTAACCCCTAACGCTTTGTGAGAAATGACTACCTCAATTTGTTTATTGTGAATATATATTGGAGGCAAAGGAAAGGTTAAGTGTTGTCGTTTTTGTCGTGATGTTGCTATCATACATTTTGTTTTTTGTTCATTAAATGTCATGTGGTTAAGTTCTGTCCATTCAACTAGCTGATCAATATTTTCTTGCAATTTAAAGGATAACTGATTGAGATCAGTATGGTTAGTGTGAATTGACGTATCATCGGCAAACATCTCACAAGGGTCTTTAATATGAAGAGGAAGATCATTGACATATAGTAAAAACAAAAGGGGACCTATAACTGATCCTTGTGGAACCCCGAATTTGATTGGTAAAGAACTAGATTGTTTATTATGAAGGAAAACAGTCTGCTTACGATTTGGAGAGAGAGAGAGAGAGAGAGAGAGAGAGAGAGAGAGAGAGAGAGAGAGAGAGAGAGAGAGAGAGAGAGAGAGAGAGAGAGAGAGAGAGAGAGAGAGAGAGAGAGAGAGAGAGAGAGAGAGAGAGAGAGAGAGAGAGAGAGAGAGAGAGAGAGAGAGAGAGAGAGAGAGAGAGAGAGAGAGAGAGAGAGAGAGAGAGAGAGAGAGAGAACGAACGAACGAAAATATTTTATTGAGGGAAAAACAGTAAGCACACAATGGGCTTTTTTACATCTTGCCCTCAAACAAACATGCAAGAAAATCAATATATTCAACACAAAAATAATGAAGAAGCATGCAAAAAAATAATCATCGAAGAATTATCCATGAAGAAGAAAAAACAGATACAACAAAACTGTCTATCTACCCACCCCCCCCCCCCTCCCCCCCTCCCCCTCCCCTCACACACACAAA
>CM065685.1:1866514-1874014 GCA_017654935.2 Phymorhynchus buccinoides | reverse complement strand
GCCGACAGTGCCCTGTGTCCAACGCCCATGGACACGCACTTACCGCGGAATACTCCTCCTCGTTCTTCAGGTGATGGTAGATGAACTGAACCGCCTCCGTGGCGCGGTACATCTCCTGCGTCATCCTGAACTCCCCGGAGTCCCGACTGCCGCTGTCCCTACTGCGCGACTTACTGAAGGTTCGCCGGTACGCCGCGGAATGCGCATGCCCGCGTGACGACATATCCCGACTTCCGGTGGCGTGGGGAAGCTGGGAAGAGGACGAGCTTTGCGGATGCTCCCCTCGATGGTTCGTGTTATGCCTGGAGCTGGTTGGAGTGGAAGAGGTGGACGAGGGGTGAAGCTTGCAGTGAGGGTGGTGGAGTTCGGTTAATTCCAGGAAGTCGTTGGACGGGGATCGGAGATGGAGGTTGGATCGGCGTTGGGCTTCCGGGGTGGTGGGGTACGAAGGGGGAGGGGTGGGGATCTTGGGCTTCCAGCGCTCTTCATGCCCGGGACGCTTCATCAACAGCACCCGCGGAAGGTAGTTGAGGAAGACCACACGAACCCAGTGCGGCATGCGGTGCGTACGCGGCGTGCGGTAATTCCTGTTGATGGTGATGACGGTGGACAGAATGGCCACGATGTTCATGATGAAGGTGAACAGCAGGTACTTAGCGATCAGAGGGATATTCAACGATGGCGGTAGGATTTTGGACACCAGTAACAAAAACACCACCAGGGCCAACAGCACTGATATACACAGAGTGATCTTCTCGCCAGCGTCTGCCGGCAAAGCGAACACACACACGCTGGTGAAGGAAATGAGTACACACGGAATGATCAGATTCACCGTGTAGAATAAAGTCTTCCTCCGCAATTTGAACTTGAACACAATAATCTGCTTACTCTCACCAAACTCGTCAGTGGTGTTGACGATCTTCCCAGGACAGTCTATAATATCCCAGGTACCGCTTTTCAAATAGTCGGTCAGATCCAGCTTGTCCATGTCGGACTGGAAGGCGTAGTTGAGCGCATTTCCCCTGAAGGTCCACGAGCCGAACTTCATGTCGCAGACCTGCTCGTCGAAGGGGAAGTACTCCACGTCTATGGAGCAGGAGGACTTGTAGATGGCGGGGGGGATCCAGTTGACGTAGCCGCTGGAGTAGATGACGCAGTTGGACTTGTAGGACACCTCGTAGTTTCCATCAGCGCTGTAGGAAGAGTGAACAGCAACATGGACACGATCAGGAGCGTGAATAGATTGCGTCATCGTATAATGCTTAGCCACGTTATGCATGTCATTGTAGAGCAAACATCAACATTGTCGTCGTCAATGACATTGTGTTCGTTTGTTGTCAATGTCGTTATGATCAAGGTCATGGACACGGTTAGCCGCAGCAGTATTATTATGCAAGGAGGAGAACGAGGTGGATGAAGACAGAAGGAGGAGGGGGACACTAGACAGCAAGAGCAACATCCACAGCAGCCAAGACAGTAGAAACAGTATCAGTAGTATGTGCATCGTGAACTCAGTTACAAAGTGATGTTTCACATCACCTATATGGTTTTTGATTGATAACATAATAAGTGTTTACCGCTCTGTCATTGACTTTTAATGACAGTTGTAGTGTTCAACTGCACCCCTACCTGCCCATAATGAGCCATCTGTAGACTTGCCACGCCGAACAGGAAGAGGGGATAAGACGAAAAAGAAGATGAGGAGGAATAGAAGAAGACGAAAAAAGAAGAAGAAGAAGAAGAAAGAAGAAGAAGAAGAAGAAGAAGAAGAAGAAGAAGAAGAAGAAGAAGAAGAAGAAGAAGAAGAAGAAAGAAGAAGAAGAAGAAGAAGAAGAAGAAGAAGAAGAAGAAGAAGAAGAAGAAGAAGAAGAAGAAGAAGAAGAAGAAGAAGAAGAAGAAGAAGAAGAGAAGAAGAAGAAGAAGAAGAAGAAGAAGAAGAAGAAGAAGAAGAAGAAGAAGAAGAAGAAGAAGAAGAAGAAGAAGAAGAAGAAAAGGAAGAAGAAGAAGAAGAAGAAGAAGAAGAAGAAGAAGAAGAAGAAGAAGAAGAAGAAGAAGAAGAAGAAGACGAAGAAGAAGAAGAAGAAGAAGAAGAAGAAGAAGAAGAAGAAGAAGAAGAAGAAGAAGAAGAAGAAGAAGAGGAGGGGGAGAAGGAGTAGAAGTAGAACTAGAACCAGAAGAGCAGCATGATGAACTATTAGTATCAATAACAGTATCATTAGTGAAGAAGGAGAAGATGAAAGGAAGGGAAATAAAAAGAACAGAATGTTTCTTACTTATTGAAGAGCACAATGTCGGGCACCCACACAGAGTCAGGTTTGATTCTGATGGACTCTATGTCCCCGTAATCAGAAGGCGTCCAGGACAGCTGGTAGTCATTCCAGTACTGCACACATAATAAACATTACTATCAAAACATGTATATCAATATTAACAATAACAACATGGTATGATGGACTCTAGGCGTCCAGGACAGCTGGTAGTCATTCCAGTATTGCATGAAACAACAATAACAATGTCATCAAAATATGAATAACGATAATACAATTGTGATGAACTCAATGAATCCGTAATCTGGAGGTTTCCATGGCAGTCGACTATCCTTCCAGCGCTGCACACATAGCAACGACAAAATCATGACACATCAACAACATTGGTAATGCTATACACTGGCAACGTTATGCCCTCTCAATACACATGACATTACCTCTGTGATCTGCTGGGGTCCATGACAGCGCAGGGCACAATGACAACATCGGAACAAACTTATGTAATGCAATGAAAAACAACGACTAAGGACAGACAATAGGGTGGCATCAATATCCACGATGTGTTGATAAGTGTTCGTGCGAGTAATCTTTCCAGTGTTGGACGGAATGACTAGAACTGAACACAGGTATTAGTATCAATAGTTGTCAGGGGAATGTCAACTTAGTTTGAACGTTATGACGTTTACTGATGCGGCCAAAACCAAGTGCGTTTTGCAATTAAACGAATAACGAAATTGAACAAAGGGTAATTACTCTCTCTTTCTAATTAACTCCCCTTCACCAAAGTTGATTACGATACCATTCACCTAGCAGTGCGTGGGTCAGAACCAAAGTGAGACAAACAAAGCATCATTCTTAAAAAAGAATGTGCCAAGCTCGCCTTTATGACCCTCACCCACACAGTACACATCAACAATGGTGGAGAGGACAACATACAAAGGCGAGCTTGGCACATTCGTTTTTAAGAATGATGCTTTGCTTGTCTCACTTTGGTTCTGACCCACGCACTGCTAGGTGAATGGTATCGTAATCAACTTTGGTGAAGGGGAGTTAATTAGAAAAAGAGAGTAATTACCCTTTGTTCAATTTCGTCATCTCCTCTCTTTCATTCTTTGATTAAACGAATAACGCTTCGATATGAAATAGGCCTCTTCGCTCTAGTCATCTGTTAACATCGTCTGTATTATTGGCTATTCCATTACAAACAACACAAAACAAACAAACAAACAAATACATTGATTTATGAATGCGTTCGTTCATTATATACAATATAAATATGTGAGACACGTGGTTTTTTTTATTGCACCATGTTCACAATAAGCATGTTGTTTTTTGTTGATGTTGTTGCGGTAGTTGTTTAATGCGCTTGCACAAATAAAAAAATCAAATAATGGTTTTTGTCCCATTTGTACCTTCAACAAAAGAAAGAAAATGCATTGCTTTCATTTGTTTAATGCAAAGCGCACTGAGCTCATGTGGGAAAGAGCGCTATATAAATTCCCATTATTATTGAGGTCGGCAGTGGTCAACGCACCAGAAAGGAACTCGTGACCATCAAACAAGGGAGACAACTCATATCAACAAGCAACCGAAGAGCACTGAACTCTAATACGCCCATATTGCACCCCCCCCCCCCCCCCCCCACCACACACACACACAACCTCCTCCCTCTTTCTGTCCCCTAAGTGATTAGTCTCCCTTGTGTGCGCTTCCGGCAAGATCCAATAACTCTGTCGACATCATGGAGACCAGAGGGGTGAGGGTCACTGGAGTTGTCTGTCTTGGTATTAGTCTGCACAGTTTCAGTGTGTGTGTGTGTGTGTGAGGGGGGTAGACGGAGAGAGAGAAGTGAGAGAGGGAGAGAGAGAGAGAGAGAGAGAGAGAGAGAGAGAGAGAGAGAGAGAGAGAGAGAGAGAGAGAGGGGAGGGAGAGAGGGGAGAGAGGGGGAGAGGGGGGAGAGAGGAGAGAGAGAGAGAGAGAGAGAGAGAGAGAGAGAGGAGGGGGGGGGGGGGGGGGGGGTTGAGAGAGAGAGAGAGAGAGAGAGAGAGGAGGGGGTGAGAGAGAGAGAGAGAGGGAGGGAGAGAGAGAGAGAGAGAGAGAGAGAGGGAGAGAGAGAAAGAGAACTCGGAACTCGGAAATTTAATGGATACTAGGCCATAGCCCCTTCCATGGAGCGAACACAATGAACATTAAGAACATGCAACAAATAACTGACAACATCCACACTAAATAAAGAATAAAATGTTCTACCGCATTACCACAAGGAACAATTATCCTAAGAAGCCATATATTATTTTAGTTTAAACTGTCTATGAAGTTCTGTCTTATCTTGAAAGCGCCAAGCAAACATTTAGCTAACGATACTATTATATCTTTATCATCACATGAACAAATTCTAAGCATTTTTTCATCTAAACTTTCACTAGATCTGCAAGTTAGTTGGTGTTGTTCTCTAATTTGGTTATATAAAGGACATTGGAACAAGAAATGAACTTCATTTTCCTGTACATTTTTTCACACAGGACAAGCAGCATTCTCTGGCGTTAGTAAAAAAAACGATGTCTATGTACGTTTATTAGGGACACGCCCATTCTAAACTGAGCCAGAATATTTCTAAAAGATTCTACATATAATACACTAATATATGTTTCTCGTTGGAACAAGGTTTTAATTTTGCCATATTGTGATAATCTAGGACTACAATCAATATGATTTCGACAGTTAAAGCAAAAATTACTATACATTCTCGATTTTAACTCTTTCACAAATTCAATTTCATTTCCACAACCAAAGATCCAAACATCTTCAAAACCATGATAACATAATGAATTCTTGACATGTGTTACCCAAGTAGTGTGACCTTTTTCATGCATAGAAAGTAACATATTGTAAGCCTTCTTAGAGTATCTGTCATCTGACTGCTTTAGCAATTTAAACCAATATTTGATAACTCTAGTTTTAGCTATCAAACATAAAGGGAAACGACCCAATTCTCCATACACTATGTCATTGACAGTTTTATTCCTTACATGCATAAAACTTTAACAAGCATAAAGATGAACTTGTTCCAACTGCTGGTACGCCTTGTGCCCCCAAAGTTCAGAACCATAAAGAACTAAAGGAACCACCTGAGCATCAAACAATTTAAAGAAAATATATGAAGAATTACAACCAATACGTTTTAACATAGATAAAATGTCATTCACACATTTCTTCCCTCTAAGCTTAGCTTCTTCCATGGAATGTCTAACACTGTGTCTTGTAGAAAAAGTAACACCTAAATACTTGTAGGAATTAACAACTTCCATTTCATTTCCATTAAATAACCATTTTTCTTTAGACTGGAGAAAGCTTCCCATCCTAAAAACAATTATTTTTGACTTGGCTAGATTTACTGTTAGGCGTAACCTTTCAGTTTCTTTCTGAAGTATATTTAACTGGTGTTGTAAACCAACCATAGTAGATACTAGAAGCGTAAGGTCATCTGCATATAATAGTAGAAATAGTTCAATTTTGTCTGCTGTAAGTGAGACACCATGTTTTCCATTCAGAATTATTTCATGAGCTAGTTCATTAATAAGTAAGGAGAACAATATTGGGCTAATAATACATCCACGTGCGCCATTACATAAAACACAAGCTTTAACAGTTGAATACATAGCTTTAATCATATTTAGCATTTTACCTTTAATTCCTGCACGAAATAAAACGGACCACAAAACATTTCGATTCACTGTGTCATAGGCTTTTTTGAAGTCAATAAATGCCACATATAAGTTTGTGTTTTTAATCAAATATTTTTCTATGATTGCATTTAATGTGAATATGTGGTCGACTGTTGAGCGGCCCTTTCTAAACCCTGCCTGTGCCTCTGTAATTGCATCATTTTGTTCTGCCCATTGAGTTAGTCTGCTGTTTATGATATGAGTAAAGAGAGAGAGAGAGAGAGAGAGAGAGAGAGAGAGAGAGAGAGAGAGAGAGAGAGAGAGAGAGAGAGAGAGAGAGAGAGAGAGAGAGAGAGAGAGAGAGAGAGAGAGAGAGAGAGAGAGAGAGAGAGAGAGAGAGAGAGAGAGAGAGAGAGAGAGTGTGTATGTATGTCATGATTGTATCAGTGTGTACAAAACACTCCCATCCCATAAAATGTATCCTCCAAGCTTCCACCCCAGCCCCCCAGCCCCCTCTTTCCTATAAGCTCTGGCCTTTCATCTTTGCAGGATCTTGTTATTACCCGGCCAGAGGCCGAGGTATTGCGATCGGTTTGTGTGTCTGTGTGTCTGTCTGTGTGTCTGTCTGTCTGTGTATCGATTATCTTACAAACTACTGTTTGGATTTTGATTAAAATTGGCAGAGGGGTAGACAGCTTGAAAAGGAAGCTTACTTTCGTTAATAAACACCGTGCTGACCTTGATCTTGAAGTTTGACCTTGAAAACCGAAATTTCCTTCTTTGGGCTATGTAATTTCCCCCTAGCTTTATTTCGTGAACTAGTGAACAGAATCGCTTCAAATTTTATGTGGTGGTGTACCATGGTGCAAGGAAGTTTGCATAAAAGTTCAGCTGTATCTCGTGAACTACTGAACAGAATCGCTTCAAATTTTGGTCTATGTATTTTATGCGTTCTGTAAGGGTGGAAAGTGGTGTGTTTATTGGGGGGTTGGGGGGGGGGGGGGGGGGGGAGAGGACATCACTCGGCGCAAGGAAGTTTGTATGAAAGTTTATCTGTATCTCGTGAACTACTGAACAGAATCGCTTCAAATTTTGGTCTATGTATTGTATGCGTTCTGTAAGGGTGGAATTTGGTGTGTTTATTGAGGGGTGGGGGTTGGGCAGGACATACCTCTGGCCGGGTTTGCATTGTCACAATGCGTTGCTGCCGCTCGGCGATGCCCTTGTTAATGTTTGCATAGAGTATTCCTTATTTTCCCTTCCATCGCTATCTCCTATCCTCCCACACACAATGATGCGGTGTCTCCCTGCAGTCATCGAGCTCTTTGGTGGGAGATAGCAAGGTTGATATCATATATTGACTATATTGCCTTGCCGTTTCCCCGGAAGTTCATCTCTCTGTCCCTTTCTATCTGTCTCCGTCTCTGTCTGTCTGTCTATCTTTATGTGTGTCTGTCTCTCTCTCTCTCTCTCTCTTTTTTTTTTTTGGGGGGGGGTGTTCCCTTGTTGCCTTTGTTCATTGATGGAAGTTTTAATTATGCTTTTCTTCTGTTGTTTCGAGTGCAAGA
>CM065685.1:1836360-1851014 GCA_017654935.2 Phymorhynchus buccinoides | reverse complement strand
ATCACATCAGGGCCTGTTATCCAATGTCGCATTCATGCACCACAATGGTTTAACACCCATGTCACTCAAAAGGCATCAAAATCAGGGCCTGTTATCCAATGTCGCATTTATGCACCACAATGGTTTAACACCCATGTCACTGACAGGCATCAAATCAGGGCCTGTTATCCAATGTCGCATTCATGCACCACAATGGTTTAACACCCATGTCACAGGCATCAAATCAGGGCCTGTTATCCATGTCGCATTCATGCACCACAATGGTTTAACACCCATGTCACTATCAGGCATTGTCAGGGCCTGTTATCCAATGTCGCATGCACCACAAACACCAGTGTTTAACACCCATTTGTCACTAACAAGGCATCAAATCAGGGCCTGTTATCCAATGTCGCATTCATGCACCACAATGGTTTAACACCCATGTCACTGACAGGCATCACAATCAGGGCCTGTATCCAATGTCGCATTTATGCACCACAATGGTTTAACACCCATGTCACTGACAGGCATCACATCAGGGCCTGTTATCCAATGTCGCATTCATGCACCACAATGGTTTAACACCCATGTCACTGACAGGCATCAAATCAGGGCCTGTTTATCCAATGTCGCATTCATGCACCACAATGGTTTACCACCCATGTCACTGACAGGCATCAAATCAGGGCCTGTTATCCAATGTCGCATTCATGCACCACAATGGTTTAACACCCATGTCACTAAAAGGCATCAAATCAGGGCCTGTTATCCAATGTCGCATTTATGCACCACAATGGTTTAACACCCATGTCACTGACAGGCATCAAATCAGGGCCTGTTATCCAATGTCGCATTCATGCACCACAATGGTTTAACACCCATGTCACTAAAAGGCATCAAATCAGGGCCCTGTTATCCAATGTCGCATTTATGCACCACAATGGTTTAACACCCATGTCACTAAAAGGCATCAAATCAGGGCCTGTTATCCAATGTCGCATTCATGCACCACAATGGTTTAACACCCATGTCACTGACAGGCATCAAATCAGGGCCTGTTATCCAATGTCGCATTCATGCACCACAATGGTTTAACACCCATGTCACTGACAGGCATCAAATCAGGGCCTGTTATCCAATGTCGCATTCATGCACCACAATGGTTTAACACCCATGTCACTGACAGGCATCAAATCAGGGCCTGTTATCCAATGTCGCATTCATGCACCACAATGGTTTAACACCCATGTCACTAAAAGGCATCAAATCAGGGCCTGTTATCCAATGTCGCATTCATGCACCACAATGGTTTAACACCCATGTCACTGACAGGCATCAAATCAGGGCCTGTTATCCAATGTCGCATTCATGCACCACAATGGTTTTAACACCCATGTCACTGACAGGCATCAAATCAGGGCCTGTTATCCAATGTCGCATTTATGCACCACAATGGTTTAACACCCATGTCACTAAAAGGCATCAAATCAGGGCCTGTTATCCAATGTCGCATTCATGCACCACAATGGTTTAACACCCATGTCACTGACAGGCATCAAATCAGGGCCTGTTATCCAATGTCGCATTCATGCACCACAATGGTTTAACACCCATGTCACTGAAAGGCATCACATCAGGGCCTGCATTATCCAATGTCGCATTCATGCACCACAATGGTTTAACACCCATGTCACTGACAGGCATCAAATCAGGGCCTGTTATCCAATGTCGCATTCATGCACCACAATGGTTTAACACCCATGTCACTGACAGGCATCAAATCAGGGCCTGTTATCCAATGTCGCATTCATGCACCACAATGGTTTAACACCCATGTCACTAACAGGCATCAAATCAGGGCCTGTTATCCAATGTCGCATTTATGCACCACAATGGTTTAACACCCATGTCACTGACAGGCATCAAATCAGGGCCTGTTATCCAATGTCGCATTCATGCACCACAATGGTTTACCACCCATGTCACTAAAAGGCATCAAATCAGGGCCTGTTATCCAATGTCGCATTTATGCACCACAATGGTTTAACACCCATGTCACTAAACAGGCATCAAATCAGGGCCTGTTATCCAATGTCGCATTCATGCACCACAATGGTTTAACACCCATGTCACTGACAGGCATCAAATCAGGGCCTGTTATCCAATGTCGCATTCATGCACCACAATGGTTTAACACCCATGTCACTGACAGGCATCAAATCAGGGCCTGTTATCCAATGTCGCATTCATGCACCACAATGGTTTAACACCCATGTCACTGAAAGGCATCAAATCAGGGCCTGTTATCCAATGTCGCATTTATGCACCACAATGGTTTAACACCCATGTCACTGACAGGCATCAAATCAGGGCCTGTTATCCAATGTCGCATTCATGCACCACAATGGTTTAACACCCATGTCACTGACAGGCATCAAATCAGGGCCTGTTATCCAATGTCGCATTTATGCACCACAATGGTTTAACACCCATGTCACTAACAGGCATCAAATCAGGGCCTGTTATCCAATGTCGCATTCATGCACCACAATGGTTTTAACACCCATGTCACTAAAAGGCATCAAATCAGGGCCTGTTATCCAATGTCGCATTCATGCACCACAATGGTTTAACACCCATGTCACTAAAAGGCATCAAATCAGGGCCTGTTATCCAATGTCGCATTCATGCACCACAATGGTTTAACACCCATGTCACTAAAAGGCATCAAATCAGGGCCTGTTATCCAATGTCGCATTTATGCACCACAATGGTTTAACACCCATGTCACTAACAGGCATCAAATCAGGGCCTGTTATCCAATGTCGCATTTATGCACCACAATGGTTTAACACCCATGTCACTAAAAGGCATCAAATCAGGGCCTGTTATCCAATGTCGCATTTATGCACCACAATGGTTTAACACCCATGTCACTAAAAGGCATCAAATCAGGGCCTGTTATCCAATGTCGCATTTATGCACCACAATGGTTTAACACCCATGTCACTGAAAGGCATCAAATCAGGGCCTGTTATCCAATGTCGCATTCATGCACCACAATGGTTTAACACCCATGTCACTGACAGGCATCAAATCAGGGCCTGTTATCCAATGTCGCATTCATGCACCACAATGGTTTAACACCCATGTCACTGACAGGCATCAAATCAGGGCCTGTTATCCAATGTCGCATTCATGCACCACAATGGTTTAACACCCATGTCACTGACAGGCATCAAATCAGGGCCTGTTATCCAATGTCGCATTTATGCACCACAATGGTTTAACACCCATGTCACTGAAAGGCATCAAATCAGGGCCTGTTATCCAATGTCGCATTCATGCACCACAATGGTTTAACACCCATGTCACTAAAAGGCATCAAATCAGGGCCTGTTATCCAATGTCGCATTCATGCACCACAATGGTTTAACACCCATGTCACTGACAGGCATCAAATCAGGGCCTGTTATCCAATGTCGCATTCATGCACCACAATGGTTTAACACCCATGTCACTAAAAGGCATCAAATCAGGGCCTGTTATCCAATGTCGCATTTATGCACCACAATGGTTTAACACCCATGTCACTGACAGGCATCAAATCAGGGCCTGTTATCCAATGTCGCATTCATGCACCACAATGGTTTAACACCCATGTCACTGACAGGCATCAAATCAGGGCCTGTTATCCAATGTCGCATTTATGCACCACAATGGTTTAACACCCATGTCACTGACAGGCATCAAATCAGGGCCTGTTATCCAATGTCGCATTCATGCACCACAATGGTTTAACACCCATGTCACTGACAGGCATCAAATCAGGGCCTGTTATCCAATGTCGCATTCATGCACCACAATGGTTTAACACCCATGTCACTGAAAGGCATCAAATCAGGGCCTGTTATCCAATGTCGCATTCATGCACCACAATGGTTTAACACCCATGTCACTGACAGGCATCAAATCAGGGCCTGTTATCCAATGTCGCATTTATGCACCACAATGTTTAACACCCATGTCACTGAAAGGCATCAAATCAGGGCCTGTTATCCCAATGTCGCATTTATGCACCACAATGGTTTAACACCCATGTCACTGACAGGCATCAAATCAGGGCCTGTTATCCAATGTCGCATTTATGCACCACAATGGTTTAACACCCATGTCACTGACAGGCATCAAATCAGGGCCTGTTATCCAATGTCGCATTCATGCACCACAATGGTTTAACACCCATGTCACTGACAGGCATCAAATCAGGGCCTGTTATCCAATGTCGCATTTATGCACCACAATGGTTTAACACCCATGTCACTGACAGGCATCAAATCAGGGCCTGTTATCCAATGTCGCATTCATGCACCACAATGGTTTAACACCCATGTCACTAAAAGGCATCAAATCAGGGCCTGTTATCCAATGTCGCATTTATGCACCACACAATGGTTTAACACCCATGTCACTAAAAAGGCATCAAATCAGGGCCTGTTATCCAATGTCGCATTTATGCACCACAATGGTTTAACACCCATGTCACTAAAAGGCATCAAATCAGGGCCTGTTATCCAATGTCGCATTTATGCACCACAATGGTTTAACACCCATGTCACTAAAAGGCATCAAATCAGGGCCTGTTATCCAATGTCGCATTTATGCACCACAATGGTTTAACACCCATGTCACTAAAAGACATCAAATCAGGGCCTGTTATCCAATGTCGCATTTATGCACCACAATGGTTTAACACCCATGTCACTAAAAGGCATCAAATCAGGGCCTGTTATCCAATGTCGCATTTATGCACCACAATGGTTTAACACCCATGTCACTAAAAGGCATCAAATCAGGGCCTGTTATCCAATGTCGCATTTATGCACCACAATGGTTTAACACCCATGTCACTAAAAGGCATCAAATCAGGGCCTGTTATCCAATGTCGCATTTATGCACCACAATGGTTTAACACCCATGTCACTAAAAGGCATCAAATCAGGGCCTGTTATCCAATGTCGCATTTATGCACCACAATGGTTTAACACCCATGTCACTAAAAGACATCAAATCAGGGCCTGTTATCCAATGTCGCATTTATGCACCACAATGGTTTAACACCCGTGTCACTAAAAGACATCAAATCAGGGCCTGTTATCCAATGTCGCATTTATGCACCACAATGGTTTAACACCCATGTCACTAAAAGGCATCAAATCAGGGCCTGTTATCCAATGTCGCATTTATGCACCACAATGGTTTAACACCCATGTCACTGAAAAGGCATCAAATCAGGGCCTGTTATCCAATGTCGCATTCATGCACCACAATGGTTTAACACCCGTGTCACTGACAGGCATCAAATCAGGGCCTGTTATCCAATGTCGCATTCATGCACCACAATGGTTTAACACCCGTGTCACTGACAGGCATCAAATCAGGGCCTGTTATCCAATGTCGCATTCATGCACCACAATGGTTTAACACCCGTGTCACTGACAGGCATCAAATCAGGGCCTGTTATCCAATGTCGCATTCATGCACCACAATGGTTTAACACCCGTGTCACTGACAGGCATCAAATCAGGGCCTGTTATCCAATGTCGCATTCATGCACCACAATGGTTTAACACCCGTGTCACTGACAGGCATCAAATCAGGGCCTGTTATCCAATGTCGCATTCATGCACCACAATGGTTTAACACCCGTGTCACTGACAGGCATCAAATCAGGGCCTGTTATCCAATGTCGCATTCATGCACCACAATGGTTTAACACCCGTGTCACTGACAGGCATCAAATCAGGGCCTGTTATCCAATGTCGCATTCATGCACCACAATGGTTTAACACCCATGTCACTGACAGGCATCAAATCAGGGCCTGTTATCCAATGTCGCATTCATGCACCACAATGGTTTAACACCCGTGTCACTGACAGGCATCAAATCAGGGCCTGTTATCCAATGTCGCATTCATGCACCACAATGGTTTAACACCCGTGTCACTGACAGGCATCAAATCAGGGCCTGTTATCCAATGTCGCATTCATGCACCACAATGGTTTAACACCCGTGTCACTGACAGGCATCAAATCAGGGCCTGTTATCCAATGTCGCATTCATGCACCACAATGGTTTAACACCCATGTCACTGACAGGCATCAAATCAGGGCCTGGTTTAACATCCATGTCGCATTCATGCACTGACAGGCGTTCAGGGCCTGGTTTAACACCCATGTCACTAAAAGGCATCAAATCAGGGCCTGGTTTAACACCCATGTCACTAAAAAGGCATCAAATCAGGGCCTGGTTTAACACCCATGTCACTGACAGGCATCAAATCAGGGCCTGGTTTAACACCCATGTCACTGACAGGCATCAAATCAGGGCCTGGTTTAACACCCATGTCACTGACAGGCATCAAATCAGGGCCTGGTTTAACACCCATGTCACTAAAAGACACAAATCAGGGCCTGGTTTAACACCCATGTCACTGACAGGCATCAAATCAGGGCCTGGTTTAACACCCATGTCACTAAAAGGCATCAAATCAGGGCCTGGTTTAACACCCATGTCACTAAAAGACATCAAATCAGGGCCTGGTTTAACACCCATGTCACTAAAAGGCATCAAATCAGGGCCTGGTTTAACACCCATGTCACTAAAAGGCATCAAATCAGGGCCTGGGTTTAACACCCATGTCACTAAAAGGCATCAAATCAGGGGCCTGGTTTAACACCCATGTCACTAAAAAGACATCACATCAGGGCCTGTTATCCAATGTCGCATTTATGCACCACAATGGTTTAACACCCATGTCACTAAAAGGCATCAAATCAGGGCCTGTTATCCAATGTCGCATTTATGCACCACAATGGTTTAACACCCATGTCACTAAAAAGACATCAAATCAGGGCCTGTTATCCAATGTCGCATTTATGCACCACAATGGTTTAACACCCATGTCACTAAAAGACATCAAATCAGGGCCTGTTATCCAATGTCGCATTTATGCACCACAATGGTTTAACACCCATGTCACTAAAAGACATCAAATCAGGGCCTGTTATCCAATGTCGCATTTATGCACCACAATGGTTTAACACCCATGTCACTAAAAGACATCAAATCAGGGCCTGTTATCCAATGTCGCATTTATGCACCACAATGGTTTAACACCCATGTCACTAAAAGGCATCAAATCAGGGCCTGTTATCCAATGTCGCATTTATGCACCACAATGGTTTAACACCCATGTCACTAAAAGGCATCAAATCAGGGCCTGTTATCCAATGTCGCATTTATGCACCACAATGGTTTAACACCCATGTCACTAAAAGACATCAAATCAGGGCCTGTTATCCAATGTCGCATTTATGCACCACAATGGTTTAACACCCATGTCACTAAAAGGCATCAAATCAGGGCCTGTTATCCAATGTCGCATTTATGCACCACAATGGTTTAACACCCGTGTCACTAAAAGACATCAAATCAGGGCCTGTTATCCAATGTCGCATTTATGCACCACAATGGTTTAACACCCATGTCACTAAAAGACATCAAATCAGGGCCTGTTATCCAATGTCGCATTTATGCACCACAATGGTTTAACACCCATGTCACTAAAAGACATCAAATCAGGGCCTGTTATCCAATGTCGCATTTATGCACCACAATGGTTTAACACCCATGTCACTAAAAGGCATCAAATCAGGGCCTGTTATCCAATGTCGCATTCATGCACCACAATGGTTTAACACCCGTGTCACTGACAGGCATCAAATCAGGGCCTGTTATCCAATGTCGCATTCATGCACCACAATGGTTTAACACCCGTGTCACTGACAGGCATCAAATCAGGGCCTGTTATCCAATGTCGCATTCATGCACCACAATGGTTTAACACCCGTGTCACTGACAGGCATCAAATCAGGGCCTGTTATCCAATGTCGCATTCATGCACCACAATGGTTTAACACCCGTGTCACTGAAAGGCATCAAATCAGGGCCTGTTATCCAATGTCGCATTCATGCACCACAATGGTTTAACACCCGTGTCACTGACAGGCATCAAATCAGGGCCTGTTATCCAATGTCGCATTCATGCACCACAATGGTTTAACACCCATGTCACTGAAAGGCATCAAATCAGGGCCTGTTATCCAATGTCGCATTCATGCACCACAATGGTTTAACACCCGTGTCACTGACAGGCATCAAATCAGGGCCTGTTATCCAATGTCGCATTCATGCACCACAATGGTTTAACACCCGTGTCACTGACAGGCATCAAATCAGGGCCTGTTATCCAATGTCGCATTCATGCACCACAATGGTTTAACACCCGTGTCACTGACAGGCATCAAATCAGGGCCTGTTATCCAATGTCGCATTCATGCACCACAATGGTTTAACACCCGTGTCACTGACAGGCATCAAATCAGGGCCTGTTATCCAATGTCGCATTCATGCACCACAATGGTTTAACACCCGTGTCACTGACAGGCATCAAATCAGGGCCTGTTATCCAATGTCGCATTCATGCACCACAATGGTTTAACACCCGTGTCACTGACAGGCATCAAATCAGGGCCTGTTATCCAATGTCGCATTCATGCACCACAATGGTTTAACACCCTGTCACTAAAAGGCATCAAATCAGGGCCTGGTTTAACACCCATGTCACTGACAGGCATCAAATCAGGGCCTGGGTTTAACACCCATGTCACTGACAGGCATCAAATCAGGGCCTGGTTTAACACCCATGTCACTGACAGGCATCAAATCAGGGCCTGGTTTAACACCCATGTCACTAAAAGACATCAAATCAGGGCCTGGTTTAACACCCATGTCACTGACAGGCATCAAATCAGGGCCTGGGTTTAACACCCATGTCACTAACAGGCATCAAATCAGGGCCTGGTTTAACACCCATGTCACTAAAAGGCATCAAATCAGGGCCTGGTTTAACACCCATGTCACTAAAAGGCATCAAATCAGGGCCTGGTTTAACACCCATGTCACTAAAAGGCATCAAATCAGGGCCTGGTTTAACACCCATGTCACTAAAAGGCATCAAATCAGGGCCTGGTTTAACACCCATGTCACTAAAAGGCATCAGGGCCTGGTTTAACACCCATGTCACATCATCAAATCAGGGCCTGGTTTAACACCCATGTCACTAAAAGGCATCAAATCAGGGCCTGGTTTAACACCCATGTCACTAAAAGGCATCAAATCAGGGCCTGGTTTAACACCCATGTCACTAAAAGGCATCAAATCAGGGCCTGGTTTAACACCCATGTCACTAAAAGACATCAAATCAGGGCCTGTTTATCCAATGTCGCATTCATGCACCACAATGGTTTAACACCCATGTCACTAAAAGGCATCAAATCAGGGCCTGTTTATCCAATGTCGCATTTATGCACCACAATGGTTTAACACCCATGTCACTAAAAGACATCAAATCAGGGCCTGTTATCCAATGTCGCATTTATGCACCACAATGGTTTAACACCCATGTCACTAAAAGGCATCAAATCAGGGCCTGTTATCCAATGTCGCATTTATGCACCACAATGGTTTAACACCCATGTCACTAAAAGACATCAAATCAGGGCCTGTTATCCAATGTCGCATTTATGCACCACAATGGTTTAACACCCATGTCACTAAAAGACATCAAATCAGGGCCTGTTATCCAATGTCGCATTTATGCACCACAATGGTTTAACACCCATGTCACTAAAAGACATCAAATCAGGGCCTGTTATCCAATGTCGCATTTATGCACCACAATGGTTTAACACCCATGTCACTAAAAGACATCAAATCAGGGCCTGTTATCCAATGTCGCATTTATGCACCACAATGGTTTAACACCCATGTCACTAAAAGACATCAAATCAGGGCCTGTTATCCAATGTCGCATTTATGCACCACAATGGTTTAACACCCATGTCACTAAAAGACATCAAATCAGGGCCTGTTATCCAATGTCGCATTTATGCACCACAATGGTTTAACACCCATGTCACTAAAAGACATCAAATCAGGGCCTGTTATCCAATGTCGCATTTATGCACCACAATGGTTTAACACCCATG
Source organism: Phymorhynchus buccinoides (assembly GCA_017654935.2). Classification (NCBI taxonomy): domain Eukaryota; kingdom Metazoa; phylum Mollusca; class Gastropoda; order Neogastropoda; family Raphitomidae; genus Phymorhynchus; species Phymorhynchus buccinoides. The sequence continues at coordinate 1,840,919 of CM065685.1, read as the reverse complement.
TCACTAAAAGACATCAAATCAGGGCCTGTTATCCAATGTCGCATTTATGCACCACAATGGTTTAACACCCATGTCACTAAAAGACATCAAATCAGGGCCTGTTATCCAATGTCGCATTTATGCACCACAATGGTTTAACACCCATGTCACTAAAAGACATCAAATCAGGGCCTGTTATCCAATGTCGCATTTATGCACCACAATGGTTTAACACCCATGTCACTAAAAGGCATCAAATCAGGGCCTGTTATCCAATGTCGCATTTATGCACCACAATGGTTTAACACCCATGTCACTAAAAGACATCAAATCAGGGCCTGTTATCCAATGTCGCATTTATGCACCACAATGGTTTAACACCCATGTCACTAAAAGACATCAAATCAGGGCCTGTTATCCAATGTCGCATTTATGCACCACAATGGTTTAACACCCATGTCACTAAAAGACATCAAATCAGGGCCTGTTATCCAATGTCGCATTTATGCACCACAATGGTTTAACACCCATGTCACTAAAAGACATCAAATCAGGGCCTGTTATCCAATGTCGCATTTATGCACCACAATGGTTTAACACCCATGTCACTAAAAGACATCAAATCAGGGCCTGTTATCGAAATACCATATTTTCTTAATATTGGGAGGTAAGGATAGGACTAATGTTATACATGTCACAGAGGAATTCCCAATATTGCAGATTTGTTTTCACCCATTAATAGCCCAACATTCTTTCGTGTTAAATCCTACAAACGTTTTGTGAATTTCTGTTGCAAAAGCAACCCCCAAAACTAATATTCTAGAGAAATAGAAAAATTCAATTTTTTTCAGTGTTTTTTCATGCGCGCGCTTGAAGCGTGCATGGCTACGAGAGGGGACGGGTTTTTCTCATAGTGATGCAATAAAATCAGAGAGAGAGAGAGAGAGAGAGAGAGAGAGAGAGAGAGAGAGAGAGAGAGAGAGAGAGAGAGAGAGAGAGAGAGAGAGAGATGGGTCGCTAAATGATGAAGTAAAACATGCTGTGAATTGCTGGTGACACATGATTGTTTGAGTTAACAGGTAACCCAAACCAGCCAGTATGTGCATAACCCAGAGCAGCTGGTATTTGTTTTGACTTCTCGCATGTTTTCCTTCCCCACCGCAACAGTCATACAGTAAAATCACTGGGGCCATTCATAGCCATGCAAGCTGACAGCGTGCAGTTGGGTAGCTTACTTCAGCAAAGAAAAGTTACCTAGAATTTTTAGAATTCGCCAAAACAGTGAACCACGTATAATTGTAAGCATGTTTATCTAAAACTCTGTGCAGTTTGTTTTGTGATAAATGCGTTAGAGAAAATATTACACTCACCTCGATCTGGGAGCGGTTCCTGAAGCCATTTTTTTTCACTTCACACAACAAAACTTGGCATGCGCTCGAATCAAACACCGGACGTAAAAAGCATGATGGATCAGGTAGATAACTCATTTTTCAAGAGATTCAGACCAATATAATGTATTGTTTCCCTTCCTCTGCTTCTGTAGCTTTGGGAGTGCATATAATAATAGACGCGTGGAGCGTGCATGGCTAGTGTTAAATAATGGGGCTTTGGGAGTGTATATAATACTAGACGCGTGGAGCGTGCATGGCTATTGTTAAATAATGGGGCTTTGGGAGTGTATATAATAATAGACGCGTGAAGCGTGCATGGCTAGTGTTAAATAATGGGGCTTTGGGAGTGTATATAATAATAGACGCGTGGAGCGTGCATGGCTAGTGTTAAATAATGGGGCTTTGGGAGTGTATATAATACTAGACGCGTGGAGCGTGCATGGCTATTGTTAAATAATGGGTTGTTTTGGGAGTGTATATAATACTAGACGCGTGGAGCGTGCATGGCTATTGTTAAATAATGGGGTGTTTTGGGAGTGTATATAATACTAGACGCGTGGAGCGTGCATGGCTATTGTTAAATAATGGGTTGTTTTGGGAGTGTATATAATACTAGACGCGTGGAGCGTGCATGGCTATTGTTAAATAATGGGGTGTTTTGGGAGTGTATATAATACTAGACGCGTGGAGCGTGCATGGCTATTGTTAAATAATGGGTTGTTTTGGGAGTGTATATAATACTAGACGCGTGGAGCGTGCATGGCTATTGTTAAATAATGGGGCTTTGGGAGTGCATATAATACTAGACGCGTGGAGCGTGCATGGCTAGTGTTAAATAATGGTTTGCTTTGGCTGGAAAATGGCTGGCGGCGAAAGGGTTAAAGTGCATCCGAGATATCTATATCCCAACTTTGAGCATCTCTCTCACTCTCTCTCTCTCTCTCTCTCTCTCTCTCTCTAACTCTCCCTCTCTCTCTCTCTCTCTCTCTCTCTCTCCTCTCTCTCTCTCTCTCTCTCTCTCTCTCTCTCTCTCTCTCTCTCTCTCTCTCTCTCTCTCTCTCTCTCTCTCTCTCCCGCTCTCTCTATCTCTCTCCCCCCCTCTCTCTCTCTTTGGCGTATGGGGAGCTGGGATGGTTTCCTCTGTACATTAATTTGTATATAAGATCAATTGAATATCGGCTGAAAATTATTAAAATGCCGGAACATAGATTGCCTTTGAAAGCTTACAAAATGTTCGTTTTCCTACATCATCGACACATAAACACATGGACCACATCTACCTGTTTGATGCTACATCATCAGCATAGAAACACATGGACCACATCTACCTGTTTGATACTACATCATCGACATAGAAACACATGGACCACCTGTACCTGTTTGATGCTACATCATCGACATAGAAACACATGGACCACATCTACCTGTTTGATGCTACATCATCGACACAGAAACACATGGACCACATCTACCTGTTTGATGCTACATCATCGACATAGAAACACATGGACCACATCTACCTGTTTGATGCTACATCATCAACATAGAAACACATGGACCACATCTACCTGTTTGATGCTACATCATCGACATAGAAACACATGGACCACATCTACCTGTTTGATGCTACATCATCGACATAGAAACACATGGACCACATCTACCTGTTTGATGCTACATCATCGACACAGAAACACATGGACCACATCTACCTGTTTGATGCTACATCATCGACACAGAAACACATGGACCACATCTACCTGTTTGATGCTACATCATCGACATAGAAACACATGGACCACATCTACCTGTTTGATGCTACATCATCGACATAGAAACACATGGACCACATCTACCTGTTTGATGCTACATCATCGACATAGAAACACATGGACCACATCTACCTGTTTGATGCTACATCATCGACACAGAAACACATGGACCACATCTACCTGTTTGATGCTACATCATCGACATAGAAACACATGGACCACATCTACCTGTTTGATGCTACATCATCAACATAGAAACACATGGACCACATCTACCTGGTTGATGCTACATCATCGACATAGAAACACATGGACCACATCTACCTGTTTGATGCTACATCATCGACATAGAAACACATGGACCACATCTACCTGTTTGATGCTACATCATCGACATAGAAACACATGGACCACATCTACCTGTTTGATGCTACATCATCGACACAGAAACACATGGACCACATCTACCTGTTTGATGCTACATCATCGACATAGAAACACATGGACCACATCTACCTGTTTGATGCTACATCATCGACATAGAAACACATGGACCACATCTACCTGTTTGATGCTACATCATCGACATAGAAACACATGGACCACATCTACCTGGTTGATGCTACATCATCGACATAGAAACACATGGACCACATCTACCTGTTTGATGCTACATCATCGACATAGAAACACATGGACCACATCTACCTGTTTGATGCTACATCATCGACACAGAAACACATGGACCACATCTACCTGTTTGATGCTACATCATCGACATAGAAACACATGGACCACATCTACCTGTTTGATGCTACATCATCGACACAGAAACACATGGACCACATCTACCTGTTTGATGCTACATCATCGACATAGAAACACATGGACCACATCTACCTGGTTGATGCTACATCATCGACATAGAAACACATGGACCACATCTACCTGGTTGATGCTACATCAATACGGGTTTCAAGAAGTGTGGGCAAACCAGGGAGTGGGAAATGAGAAGGCTTTCCTTGTATTGCTACGTTCCAGGTTAGTCAATGACTTTAAAGAACAATGGCATTCTCAGCCTCGTGATAGTGAGCGTTTTTCATTATGTCACACTTTCAAAATTGATCTCATACGTTCTCAATACGTGTTGGATCAGAAACGCATTAAAGCTAGAATCAGCCTCATACGATTTCGACTCGGTGTATCAGAACTGGCTATCCAGAAATTACGATCAGAATCAATGTGACAGAGGAAGATCTAGCGTGCCTGTTCCGTAAGACTGGGAGAGAATGAGAGGTTCATTTGGTACCACAGTGCCCGATGTACAATAACCTCAGGCAACAATATGTCCCTGCTAAGTAGGCCAGTATAACCCTCAGACTGACTTTGCTGTTAGCTGGTGAAAACAAGACAGTGG
>CM065685.1:1828860-1831360 GCA_017654935.2 Phymorhynchus buccinoides | reverse complement strand
AGTGTAGTTGTATGACTCATGTTGAAGGAGAGAGAGAGAGAGAGAGAGAGAGAGAGAGAGAGAGAGAGAGAGAGAGAGAGAGAGAGAGAGAGAGAGAGAGAGAGAGAGAGAGAGAGAGAGAGAGAGAGAGAGAGAGAGAGAGAGAGAGAGAGAGAGAGAGAGAGAGAGAGAGGGGGGGAGGTGGACGTGGTTAACAGCCCAGTACACATTCCAGAGAGAGTGTGCATACGTCTGCAGTCGTCATTTTGCCTAAAGCCTTTGACTCACGCGCACAAAAGGGGTTAGATGGAATGAATGGTGCAGCAATAACTCAGCTTTGTAGTTTTCAGAGTGCACTAAAACTACTCTCTTTCTCTGTCTGTCTGTTTCTGTCTCTGCCTCTATCTGTCCACCTCTCTCTCTCTCTCTCTCTCTCTCTCTCTCTCTCTCTCTCTCTCTCTCTCTCTCTCTCTCTCTCTCTCTCTCTCTCTCTCTCTCTCTCTCTCTCTCTCTCTCTCTCTCTCTCTCTCTCTTAAAAAAAGTAAATACTCGCTATTTCTGGATTCGCTATCCACGCTCAAATAATAAAAAATCACTGAAATAGCACTCGCTATTTCGTCCCTTTCGTCCCTTTCGATGGGACTCGCTGTTTTGGAACTCGCTGTTTTGGGACACTCGCTGTTGTGTTCTCGCTGTTTCGGGACTCGCTATGATGACCGTCGCTCATACGTCGCATAACCAATCGTGGTGCGTCACTGGGTCTTTAACCTTTACACCGCCAATGTCGCATTTATGCACCACAAAGGTGATTTGATGCCCACATGTCACTACAAGGCATCAAATCAGGGCCTGTTATCCAAAGACCTTATTGTCTTCATTTTGGAAGGTAAGGATAGCCTAATGTTATACATGTCACAGAGGAATTCTCAATATTGCAGATAATTTAGTTTCTCTACCCAGTTTTAATGATATTTTGTGCTGAAAAATGTCTGGCGGCGAAAGGGTTAAGGGAGGGGAGACAACATATCATCATCAACTGTTCGCCAAGTCTGTCTCCCTCCTCATGTGTCTGTCTTTGGGCATCTGTCCATGTAATGCCTTTAGGGAGTAGTGTTTGCTTCACTGTGAGGGATAATGAAAGAAGACAGGATGCCAGACTTTACGCTAACGCATCCTAGTATGTCATTTGCCGGTATGCAAATCTGTGAGTATCCGGGGTTTGCTTTGTGTGTTTTGTTTGCGTCTGGTAACATTTATTTCGTATTATTTTTTCAATGGAAACGTAACATTTTCATACCGTCTTTTTTGTCAAGTTGATTTTCGTACGCTCACAAAATCAGAACATATTTACTCATGCGTGCACGTATAATTATCCACACGCACGGGCACACTAATAAATACTACAACATTTCGTGCACACACTGGGCACAAAACGATTCGTACCCCCCCCCCCCTCCCTTCTTCCCTCCCCACTATCTTAACCACAAACACAGACGTGCCAAAGAAAGCGAACTAACAAGTAAAACAACAAGAATAGTGGAAAAAGGAAGACACAAAAAAAGAAAGAAAGTCGGACAGAAAGACAGAAAAAGACAGGAAGAATCCAACAGAAAACATGCACTGCTCAACCGGTTCTCAGTATAATCTAGCAAGCAGTGTGCAAGACCACGATACAAAGCTATAGAGTTTCCAACACAGCCGTCAGTGACGTTTGGAGAGAGTAATCAAAAAGTAAATACATACATAAAACTAACAAATAAGCCTTTGTTCAATCTTCTACATTCCCACTTCCTCATTGGTTTGTTCTTTTTATCCCTCTTGCTATGTTGTTGTCTGTACTGTCTTTGTCTGTTCGTTTCTCTTGCTCGTTTTGTTTGACTCTCTGTCTTTCTCCTTTTCTTCCCCATTTTCAATTGTTTCCTTCTTGTTTCTTGTCTTCTTCTTGTATGTGTCTGTTGGTGAAAGTCATCCGTTTTCATCTTCTGCATATACATTTGGATTATGGAATTATCAATTTGTCTTTTAATTTATTTTTATTTAACCCCTCTCTTATTCTTTTTTCTTTCCTTTTGATGTATGCTTTCACACGATGGTAAAGAAAGAGCAGAACGGTAATCAGTATGGCTTTTGGCAGTCTTGTATGCAAGTTAAAGATGATGAATGCCAGACACATGTAGGCATGCTAACTTCTTTATTAATGCATCTATCAGCGTCAAACAATAACCATGAAATACACAAACAAACCTACAACAACAAAACAACAACCATGAAATACACAAACAAACCTACAACAACAAAACAACAACCATGAAATACACAAACAAACCTACAACAACAAAACAACAACCATGAAATACACAAACAAACTTACAACAACAACACAACAACCATGAAATACACAAACAAACCTACAACAACAACACAACAACCAACGAAGAAGCAAACGGGTGAACAGGCGAAATGACCAAAACGACAATGGATTTAAAACACACGTTCATTTTAAAGACGGCAATGACATATC
>CM065685.1:1806360-1818860 GCA_017654935.2 Phymorhynchus buccinoides | reverse complement strand
TACAAATGCAGAACCATTATGTATTTTGAATGTCAGACTTTGATGATTACCGATTCAGTGCTGATAAACATACTTTAGCTATGTTATCGGTACAAATTAACGAATTTGTGCTGGATGTGTTTCTGCGCCAGAATATCAATTTGTACACACACACAATAACAATAACAAAAATTGCATATTTTTGGAACTCTTCCTTTTACCATTCTACTGTCACTACTGTCTGACTCTGTCTCGAGAGTTCACGTCACTGGAAAATATGGCTGCTTGCAAGGGAAGCCACCCTTAAGGCCAACACGGCAACAGCGCAATAAAGCACCATGCTTCACACTTTGGTCAGACACGGGGAGGGAATGTACTGAAAGGAAAGGCAGTAAGATGAAAAGGGAGGGGGGGGGGGGGGCGATGAGCAGGGTGTGTACTGTAGAATGGGTGGGTAGGACGACACATAAACTATTAGAGCTTGTAGTGACCAATTACGAGATTGATGCCTGCAGGCTATCGGCATCCTTATATCTTCTGTGTGCATCTATTCATGCTTGTGATACATGTATATAGTTATATATTAGTAACAGTAATGCTATTATAGTATTACATATGAGCAGACTTCTATGTTCTGCAAAGACAAATCCCCTGTCTATTATATGTTTATAATATCGATGTATGACTTGTGTGTGACAGACAACTCCCTTGTCTATCATAATTATGTTTATAATATCCATATATGACTTGTGTGTGTACATACAGACACCTCCCTTGTCTATGATATGTTAATAATATCCATATGTGACTTGTGTGTGTAAATACAGACACCTCCCTTGTCTATGATATGTTAATAATATCCATATGTGACTTGTGTGTGTAAATACAGACACCTCCCTTGTCTGTCATATTTATTATGTTATTGCTACATCTAAATAAATACAATTTGATTCACCCAAACCAATCAGGATTCCGAGCTAAACATTATTGCCACACAACCTTACTTAAACTTACAGAAAGTTGGCTTTCCAACATAAACAAATCTCACTTTGCTGGAGTTATATTCGTTGATTTTGCCAAAGCATTTGATACTGTTAACCATAATCGGCTCATAAAAAAACTGACATGCTACAACTTATCTTCCAGTGCTCTAGGCCTTATCTCATCGTTCTTAAGCAATAGGCAGCAAACAGTATATTTAAATAACAAGCTATCGAATTTACTTCCAACCAAATACGGCATTCCACAGGGATCGATTCTTGGACCTGCACTTTTTACATTGTATGTAAATGATTTACCACTGGCCATAAAGACATCATGCGATATATTTGCAGATGACACGACTATTGACACAGGCAATAATAACCCGACGAAGTATGCAAAACCCTACAGCACAACATAAATCTACTTTTAGAATGGACACACCTTAACCATTTAGTTCTACATCCTAAAAAAACCTAAATTCATGTTGCTAGCAACTCGACAGAAACGGCAAAACAAAGATTCTGTATCATTACCTCCCATATACATTAATGCAGACAAAGTCGAACAAGTCTCAAGCCATAAGCTGTTAGGCGTAACTATTGATCACAATCTTTCCTGGTCCCCACATGTAAATGCCATTACCAAAACAATTGCATCTAAAGTCTATCAGCTCAACAAGATTAAACATTTTTTTTAAATTTGCATACCCGTAAAATATTTGTCTGCTCATGTATTCAATCTATCGTTGATTATGCATCCACACTTTGGGATTTGGCAAGTCAAAATTCACTGAAATATGTATTCAGTCTTGATAAACGTGCTGTGAAGGTAACTCTAAACAAATCGTCTTCTTTAACCAGCGAGGACTATAAGTCTGCTAACATTCTTCCTCTTAAGTCCAGATTGCTTTATAACAAAGGAATTCTTATGCACAAAATTTTAAATGGTAACTCCCCACCTTCGCTAACAGCTAACTTTACTATCAATGAGTTTCGACACAGCCATACATTAGATCTTCCTCTTCCCACTATCACCCTTTATGAATCAAGCTTTGTCTACTCTGGAAGCTGGCTGTGGAATAGACTTCCTATCTCCTTGAAACATAATCAAATTTTAAGAGGTTTAAACAAATATTTTACGATTTTCTGATGAATAACTCTAATAGCTCAATATTGTCCCATGAAATGTTTTGAAAAAGTTCGCATATATTCCCATTCCATTCTTTTCATCTAATTATTGTCTTTGTGTATTTTGTTTAAACGTTAAAACTTTATTAATTATTTTGCTTTAAAATATACCATGTTTGCACACGTGTGCTACCATATAATTACATTTTATGTTAATTTTGGCTAGATATTTGACATAATTTGTGTGTGCATAACTGTATGAAGGAATGTATTAACATACAAGTATATATGCATATCTCTCCAACATTATCGTATGCCTTTCTTTATAACTTATTTTTTATATTTATGACACTTTTGATATTGTTCTATTTTATATGTGAAATGCGATGATATTCTCTCTCTCTCTCTCTCTCTCTCTCTCTCTCTCTCTCTCTCTCTCTCTCTCTCTCTCTCTCTCTCTCTCTCTCTCTCTCTCTCTCTCTCTCTCTCTCTCTCTCTCTCTCTCTCTCTCTCTCTCTCTCTCTCTCTCTCTCTCTCTCTCTCTCTCTCTCTCTCTCCATTCTACCATTTTCACCTCTCCCCACACACCCTCAAGTTTACGCATCGAACATTTTCACCGCTAAGCAGCATTCTGCCATTCGCAGGAAAGTGATACGTTTAGGACAAACCTATGATCATCTTCATTTTCATAAAACTGAAAGAAGCAGGTTTTGAGATTGAGGGTAGTAAACACGATGGGGTGTCTAATGTACAACTGTTTCCACATTATAATAGGTTGTAAATCATTAATTGAGTTTAATTATTCTACCGGTAGCAAAGATCCTAACTGCTCGGGCTTTGTTCCCAAACAGCAGTGGGTTTTCTGATAAAATATAAATCAAACAAACACCGACCAGCAAAGCAACAAGAGCCAAGAAACGTCAAGGGCACGTTACGAGGATTGAATTCTGAGAAAAGGGGGGTGGGGTGAAGGTCGAACAACAATTATAACCTTTTTTAGCGATAAAATGATAGGAAAGACAGATAATTTTGATAATTATATTATGCTGCGAAATTAGATTGACTTTGCAATTCTTATCTTGTTTCTTTTCTTCGCTCAGTTTCAGTCACTTGTTTGATTTCAGTTATTTATTTCTAAATTTGAAAACAACAACAACAACAACGACGACAACAACAACAACAACAACTCCCATGACATCATACGCAAATGGTGGGATGTCGTCAAGCATTGTACCTGAAAAATGTGAATTAAAAGTTCCCCAATGCTTTCATCATTCATTACCCTCAATATCAAAGTCTGCTTCTTTTAGTTTTGCGAAGACGATCCTAGATTGATCCTAGCCATATCCCTTCCCTGAGAATGGCCCAGAGTGTAGTGTATCAGTGAAAACGATCCTAGATTGATCCTAACCATATCCCTTCCCTGAGAATGGCCCAGAGTGTAGTTTATCAGTACAACGATCCTAGATTGATCCTAACCATATCCCTTCCCTGAGAATGGCTCAGAGTGTAGTTTATCAGTGAAAACGATCCTAGATTGGTCCTAACCATATCCCTTCCCTGAGAATGGCTCAGAGTGTAGTTTATCAGTGAAAACGATCCTAGATTGGTCCTAACCATATCCCTTCCCTGCGAATGGCTCGGAATGCAGTTTATCAGTGAAACGTTTACATGCGAACGTTTTAGATTCTACAGTTCTGACTTCAATGGGTCCCATTACGAGTGTTGCATTCTGTTAACAGCATAGGCCCTACTAATTTAATTGCACTGTATTAACCGAAGCATACACGAATGATCATCACGGTGTCTGACTTAATTCACCACCAAATGCTAACTAAAAATGCAATCAACCAGAATCAAAGAGCGATTAGAATGACAAAGCTTTTGATCAAACCATCTGATGCGAAATGCCATGACTAATATCCCGAAATGAAACGATAAAAAAGACTACACCACATCATACTCAAACCTTGTTAAAACCAAACCAAAAATGCTGGCAGGTCAATTTCTTTGATAGCCGCCATTGCATGCCTACGATAGCTTCCTTTCCTGTCTCTTTGATGCAAGAGCTAATTGACGACCCAGAGTGACTCCCCTTGCACGACTATTGTCTTCAGAGAAAATGACAGAATCTTTTGATATCTGTTTTGTGTGTTGTTTTTTAATACTGGTGTTTGGTTTGTTAAGCCGTTGTCTTTTAAAAGTTAGGGTAACAAGAATATGTGTGTGTGTGTGTGTGTGTGTGTGTGTGTGTGTGTGTGTGTGTGTGTGTGTGTGTGTGTGTGTGTGTGTGTGTGTGTGTGTGTGTGTGTGTGTGAGAGAGAGAGAGAGAGAGAGAGAGAGAGAGAGAGAGAGAGAGAGAGAGAGAGAGAGAGAGAGAGAGAGAGAGAGAGAGAGAGAGAGAGAGAGAGAGAGAGAGAGAGAGAGAGAGAGAGAGAGAGAGAGAGAGAGAGAGAGAGAGAGAGAGAGAGAGAGAGAGAGAGAGAGAGAGAGAGAGAGAGAGAGAGAGAGAGAGAGAGAGAGAGAGAGAGAGAGAGAGAGAGAGAGGCAATACAGAGTGAGAAAGAGAGAGACATAGACAAAGATGTACAGGAATAAACCCCCGTAGGTTTACGCTTGCTTTTTTATTTTTTTATTTTATTTTATTAAACATTTAAAAAAAAAAAATCAAACAGTACTGCTTACTGTATATTGTACTGTACTCATTTATATTTGAACTCTGAACCTATTAGACCTTTGTTATTTCATGTTATACATTATGCACACAATGATCACCCTTTAATAGTTTTTCGATATATAATATTGCAAATAATAATTTCCTTTAACCTCCTCATTTTCTCTTTAATCATAACGCAATAAGACAATAATCAACATTTCTCATGTTCTAACAACATAACGTTCATCGAATATATGAAATGGATGATGGACACATGTAATTCAGTGTAGGGATTTATTTCAGTTTGAAGTTATTGATTAAAACACATAGAATCGTAGAGTGCCACATTGGCCCATTTTGTCCTTATACATTGCAATCGAAATAAGTACACCTAGGCCTATGTATCTGTATTGTTGCTAATTTGGGACTTTCCTGGTGTTGTACTGCCTCCGGACATTGCCTCCGGGATCGTTTCCACCATGTTTATACGTACTAATGTCCCATATGTGTCTGTTTCAGACCAGAGGACGTTAAGCAGATTTTCCTTCCTCCATCATTGTCCTCAAACAATGAGAACACGAACAAGGATGTTGACGACAACAACAGCAAATGAGGACAAGAACAACGACGATGTTGACGACAACAACAGCAAATGAGAACAAGAACAACGACGATGCTGACGACAACAACAACACATGAGGACAAGAACAACGACCATGTTGACGACAACAACAGCAAATGAGGACAAGAACAACGACGATGTTGACGACAACAACAGCAAATGAGGACAAGAACAACGACGATGTTGACGACAACAACAGCAAATGAGGACAAGAACAACGACGATGTTGACGACAACAACAGCAAATGAGGACAAGAACAACGACGATGTTGACGACAACAACAGCAAATGAGGACAAGAACAACGACGATGTTGACGACAACAACAACACATGAGAACAAGAACAACGACGATGTTGACGACAACAACAGCAAATGAGGACAAGAACAACGACGATGTTGACGACAACAACAGCAAATGAGGACAAGAACAACGACCATGTTGACGACAACAACAGCAAATGAGGACAAGAACAACGACGATGTTGACGACAACAACAACACATGAGAACAAGAACAACGACGATGTTGACGACAACAACAGCAAATGAGAACAAGAACAACGACGATGTTGACGACAACAACAGCAAATGAGGACAAGAACAACGACGATGTTGACGACAACAACAACACATGAGAACAAGAACAACGACGATGTTGACGACAACAACAGCAAATGAGAACAAGAACAACGACGATGTTGACGACAACAACAGCAAATGAGAACAAGAACAACGACGATGTTGACGACAACAACAACACATGAGAACAAGAACAACGACGATGTTGACGACAACAACAGCAAATGAGAACAAGAACAACGACGATGTTGACGACAACAACAGCAAATGAGGACAAGAACAACGACGATGTTGACGACAACAACAACACATGAGAACAAGAACAACGACGATGTTGACGACAACAACAGCAAATGAGAACAAGAACAACGACGATGTTGACGACAACAACAACACATGAGAACAAGAACAACGACGATGTTGACGACAACAACAGCAAATGAGGACAAGAACAACGACGATGTTGACGACAACAACAGCAAATGAGGACAAGAACAACGACGATGTTGACGACAACAACAGCAAATGAGGACAAGAACAACGACCATGTTGACGACAACAACAACACATGAGAACAAGAACAACGACGATGTTGACGACAACAACAGCAAATGAGGACAAGAACAACGACCATGTTGACGACAACAACAACACATGAGAACAAGAACAACGACGATGTTGACGACAACAACAGCAAATGAGGACAAGAACAACGACGATGTTGACGACAACAACAGCAAATGAGAACAAGAACAACGACGATGTTGACGACAACAACAGCAAATGAGACAAGAACAACGACGATGTTGACGACAACAACAGCAAATGAGGACAAGAACAACGACGATGCTGACGACAACAACAGCACATCAGGACAAGAACAACGACGATGTAGCGCAACAAAAATCAACAACTACAACACATGTGGCATGATTTGCTATGCTTAACATGAAACGTGATCCCGTCTCGAGTGTGCATGCGCTGCTTCAATGGATGAAACAGTGATAACAACAACTCTAAAATCAGACAAACACACGGTAGGGTGCATGGTTGTGAATGCTTGTGCTTTGGGTGGAAGTGTAGAGTGATGACTTGGGTGAATGTATTCGCTCATGGTGTTCATGACTTTTTAGATAAGAAGATAAAACTGTACACGTGATGGTTATTAGTTCTGATAAGCACGCACCCGTGTGTACGTACGTGTAGGCCTCTCTCTCTCTCTCTCTCTCTCTCTCTCTCTCTCTCTCTCTCTCTCTCTCTCTATATATATATATATATATATATTTTGCTTTGATAAAGCTTTTCTGTGTCCAATGTCTTTATTTGAGAACCTCAGAAACAAAACCAGTTAATGTTAACTTTGAGTAATGTTCGTGTTCAAAAAATAAAATAAAAAATTAAAAAATTAAAAAGTTATATAAATTGTGCTGATTTACTTTTTCTCCCAATGGGGGATGGACAGTGCCTTATGCAAAGACAGCTGTTCCGATCTTGAGAAGATCTCATCAGTTTGCATGATTGGCCTGCAAATTGACTGTCCAGTGGATGGCCAACCTGAGCAAAAAAGACATTCTACAAGAGAATGGTGTCCTCTCTGCATCAAATCGAAAATCCACAATAAAAGCAAACCAGCACAAAGTTAAACCCTAGTAAAAATCTTATGAAAATCAATGTAAAATGAACAAAATAATAATGTTCTGAAATTTTAATTTCAAAACCTAATAGACATGACTAGAGAGGGCTAACTACTGAGATGGTATCCAAATTAAGGATAAAAATAGCATGAAAGAAAAATCTCAGTGAATAGCCAGCTCCGTACCCCTACTCTGAAGGACTGAAAAGTTAGTGCATTTGAAATGCAGAATAGTTTGCTTTGATAAAGCTTGTCTGTGTCCAATGTCTTTATTTGTGAACCTCAGAAACAAAACCAGTTAATGTTAACTTTGAGTAATGTTATATATATATATAATAATAAGTCATTAAAACACACTTTGTAGTTTCATTCTTTTCACTGTGAGGATGCAATCTGGAGTGTAGCTGAGTCACACACTAAAAATAATAAAATCAGGAAAGAATGCATCTGTTAAAACTACTAGGAATCTTTTATTTCCAAACGTTTCGGTCTCCAGTGACCTTCATCAGAGAAACAACCTTAAATTCGAACTTAAAACATTACCGTATTAAAATGACATTGTCTTGTACATCTTCAGAATGGGTGAAATATATATGTATATATATATGTGTGTGTGTGTGTGTGTGTGTACGTGTGTGCGTGCGTGCGTGTGTGCGTGCGTGCGCGCGTGCATTATATATGTGTGTATGGGTTTCCGAAATCGTGACACACTCTTGAAATAATTCGTTTAAGTCAACTACTGAAGAGAATCGGGGGAACACTCGCTTTCCTTTGCTAATCAAAACAACGATGTGTCTTGGGTGTTTAACTTCAACACGTTCATCTCTCTTGTTGTGTTTCCAAATAAAGTCTATATGTCTGCCTGTCTGTGTAAATGCATCTCCGTCTGTATATGTGTCAGCCTCTGCCCCCGTTTCCCTCTCCTTCCAATTAGTGTTATGTTTATCTCTCTGTCTGTGTGTCTGTTCCTGTGCACTGTCTATCTCTGTCTCTGTCTTTGTATGCTTTGTCCCCCCTGCCTTTGTCTGTCTCTCTTTCTCACTCTGTCTCTCTCTCTCTCTCTCTCTCTCTCTCTCTCTCTCTCTCTCTCTCTCTCTCTCTCTCTCTCTCTCTCTCTCTCTCTCTCTCTCTCTCTCTCTCTCTCTCCCCCTGTGCATGTGTGCAATGTGTGCAACGTGTGCATGGGAGACGGAAAGAGAGAGAGAGAGAGAGAGAGAGAGAGAGAGAGAGAGAGAGAGAGAGAGAGAGAGAGAGAGAGATAGAGAGAGAGAGCAATAAACAGTGAACAAAGTGTTTAATGATTAGGCCCTTGGCCCATATCACTGGAGGTGAGATACAAAAAAAGACAGACAAATTGTAGTTGCTATAAACTATAAGAATGACATAATACACCAAAACATGAATTGTGTGTGTTTGATTTTTGTTTTGCCTTTTCGTTTGCTCAATTATCAAGTATCAACGATGTATTATTGTACTTACACAAGTCTGTCATTCACCAAATGTTTTTCATGAACTATTTTAGGAGCACGCTATAAGCGCTAGCTTGTTGATGCTCTCTTTTGCTTTCTGTTATATGTGTTGTGTGGAAATATTAAAGATTGGTTTAGACCAGACATGAAGAGAGAGAGAGAGAGAGAGAGAGAGAGAGAGAGAGAGAGAGAGAGAGAGAGAGAGAGAGAGAGAGAGAGAGAGAGAGAGAGAGAGAGAGAGAGAGAGAGAGAGAGAGAGAGAGAGAGAGAGAGAGAGAGAGAGAGAGAGAGAGAGAGAGAGAGAGAGAGAGAGAGAGAGAGAGAGAGAGAGAGTTGATGTGTGTTAATTTGCCTTGCGAGAACGAGTTTTTTTTGGTAAAAGTAAAGTGATCACTATTGTTTAATCAGCCTCAGTGTTACCTCTATTAAGTATTGTTGTTAAGAACAGAATAAGTCTTTTAGACAACTGTGCAGAAAAAGAAAACAACATTAAATAAAACTCATACAACGTAAAGAAAATAGGGGTGATCAGATGAAATTAACATTCATAACTTACAAGAAACAGACACAATAATGTGTATAAAAAGGATTTAGAAAACACCACTGATGCAAACAATGGCACAACAATTAGACTGGAACACAGACCAGCAACGGACAGCATGACAAATAGGGCGTCCACCAAAATATGAACAGAACAAATTAAACACGGATAAAACCGTCCAATCCATAACAATAATGACAAGACAATCTCCATTTTGCAGTGGTGCCATCATTCTTAATGGCAGCCGTTCATTGGACGAGGTTAAGATTCCAGACATGCGCAGTGACCCGTGTGATTGAAACACAATGTTCTCTTTTCACCCACCCACCCTTTGCTTACCCCCTTTCTCAACTATCACTCTATTCACTGCACCCCCCTCACCCCTCACCCCTCTACGTTTCTGTATTGCATAACTGCTGCTTCCGACAATCATTTATAGAAAGAAAGGGTCTTCTGTACAAATAGTTTCCCCACCTCCTGGAAGATATATATACTTGTGACTTCTAATGTATTACTCTCTTTGACTCTGCCTTTTCCTTTTCTTACTGTCATCTGCTGCCTGTCTGTCTCGCTGCTCCGCTCTCCTGCCTTTGTTCTAGAAACTCTTACACAGAATTTCTCCGACCGAAGATGGACATGCCGGGCCTAAATGTTTCTTAGTTAGGCGCATAAGGCAGCATGGCGCATCTGCGTTTATATGACAGGAAACAGTCTGCGTGATCGAGGAAAAAAGAAGAAAGAAAGTAAAGGGTGTAGCTTTCATTCTGCTGGGTCGTGTGCACAGAATGTATTGTGGATATGCCTTGACCAGGGTACATCTCCACTCTCCCAGCCGAAAGGACTGCATACTGTCTGGCTTTGGGGAAGGTCCCCGAAGGCCAAGAGAGTTGAGATGTACCATGGGCAAGATATATCCACTATAAACAACATCTAGCCCATCCTGCCGAACTAGTATCTGCCCTCTCTGCTGTCTGGCAGCCATTGCTGGAAGCGACAGCCTGGCCACAGCTGTTCCGTCCCACACAGAGTCAAGCTGTTTAGCTAAAAGACTGAATCTAGAACTATTAGATAAAGAATTGCACCAAGCATGGCCATATAGAATATTTTGACTGTATGTTCTACATAACATTTTAAATATATATCTTCCATCATATTAATTGCAAACACTTTGTAAACAAATAAAATTGCCGCGAAAATCTAGCAATTTTCACTGAATATAACTAGTTTTATCATAATTATACTACCACGTTATTCCTGACTGTTATTTATGAAAAGTTATGGATGGTATGCTAAAGTTGGCTTGCAAAAACCTTCTGAAAAATATAGATGAACTAAATGTTTATCCCGAAACAGCTGTGTGGTATGCACGCTAGAATTTGGAAGCAATGGAGACGTTGTACTGGCCATGCCATGTGTGTTGCTAGAAGTCTACTAGATGGAACTGTCCAGAACGCCGCGGTGCGCCCAGTTCATGCACGTCCTTCCAGGCCAGTTTGTCTCCCCTGGCTAAACTGAATGATGCATGAGTGCGCTACCTGATAAAGCCAAGAAGACAGAACAAACACAAGCCCAAACAGTAGAATAGAGAGAAAACAAGAAAGGAGAAACAGCCTGTGGGAGATTGAAAGAGATGCCACAAAGCATCTGAGGACAAGAGGAAGAAATAGCAATGAATGCGAGAGACACAATGCTGGCTTGAAGAAATCAATAACCCGTTGTCCCCCATTGCTATACCGATTCATAAACGGTCGACTTAGATCGCTCGCTTAACCGCGTGGCGGCGGCGCTGTGGTTAAGTGAGTCCAACCTAGTGGTAGCCTGTGTTGGGGGGGGAGGAGAGAGAGAGAGAGGAGAGAGAGAGAGAGAGAGAGAGAGAGAGAGAGAGAGAGAGAGAGAGAGAGAATATTAATATGAACATAAAGACAGTCCCTTTATTTCACCCTTTAGTCGTTTCACTTCATCACCAAACGAGTTTTCCTGACATGAACGTCATCGTCCAATCTGCTCTGTCAGATCTAAATCATGCATTACTGGCTCTGCTGAAAACAGTGAAGGTGAAATGAAAAATATGGAAGAAACAAAGAAAGACCGGAAAATAATAAAATAAGGCGAAAACGAAGAAAGAAAAAGAAAGATATAAGAAATGCATGCACTAGATTGAACAAAGCAGAAGGCGGCTGAAGAGGGTGAGATGCAGAAGAAGAAAAAGAAGACCATCAGCAACAAGGAGGAAGAGGAGGCAGAGGAGGGAGGAGGAGGAGGAGGAGGAGGAGGAGGAGGCGGAGGCAGAGAGGAGAGAGGAGGAGGAGGAGGTAGAGGAGGAGGAGGAGGGAGGCAGAAGGAGCGGAGGAGAGGAGGATGAGGATGGCAGAGGAGGAGGAGGCAGAGGAGGAGGAGGAGGCAGAGGAGGAGGCAGAGGAGGAGGAGGAGGAGGCGGAGGTAGAGGAGGAGGAGGCGGAGGCAGAGGAGGAGGTCAGCTGAAGTAGGAGGAGAATGAAAGGGACAAAAAAGAACAAGAAGAGAACAGTGGAAGGGAAAAAAGAAACAAAAGAAGTTTGAAGAAAAAATCGATAAGCCAGTGCCAATCCCCCCCACCACCCTCCCCCAGCCCATTCTCCCTCTGTTCTCTCCATTCATTTCATTCTTCGTCCCTTCTCCCTCCTTCCTTCCTTCCTTCTGGCTGCTCCTCATCTTGTGCGCTTCATTTATAAACGGGGAGGGGTCTGCTGAGGAAGGGGGGGGGGGGGGGGGGGTATGTGTATCGAGGGAGTAAATGTGAAGCTAAGAAGGGGAGACAAAGGGGGTGGGGGAAAGCACACATAAAATGATGTCATGTTTGTTGGCTCTGTTGACCAGCATGTGGTGAACAAATACTTATTATGAAGCCGGGGTCAGGAAGCGTGTGAAGT
>CM065685.1:1788860-1798860 GCA_017654935.2 Phymorhynchus buccinoides | reverse complement strand
TATATTTGATGTTTGCTGTTTAATTGTTTGTCTGTGTTCATAAAGGCGCATTCGCCGAAATATCCAGTTAGTTTTGTTTTGTCTCTTGTGAATAAAATAACGTCACTTTGCACTTGTCGTGTAGGTGTTTGTTTGTTGTATGTTCCCAGTGACGTTGCAGTCTGTTTCATTTTTTTTTGTTTTTTTAACAACAAAGTAGATAATATGCATACATGTCAACATATCAAAAGTGGAAACATATTTGAAACTAAGAATGGGGTTAAACAACATTGCTTGTAAGTTTCAACATAAGATACTTATGGTACTCTTTTTTAAAAACATTAATGCCCGAGTACACATTAAAGGAAGATGAAATAGTATTCCATAAGCAGACACCTGAATATACAAGACTAGATTTAAAAAGGTCAACTCTTGGAAGAGGTATTTGTATTTTAAAAACATTACGGACAAGGTTAATTTCAAATTTATTTTGTAATGTTGGAAGAGCATTATCGGACATTAATCTAAACATAAAAATTGCTTTGTTGTACACAAGCTTCCATTTTAGAGGTAGAATTTCTAAACGCTGATAATCAGTAAGTGTAAGGGAAGAGGATTTCAGAAGGATCAATTTCAATGCACGTCTATGCAAACTGCATAATGGTTTTAAATTGTTTCTCGCTTGCCAGATCCCAAATTGTAGAGGCATAGTTGATGTGTGACTGGATATAAGCATTGAAAAAATGTCTACGACTCTAAATCAAGAAAATGCTTTATCCTGGAAAGTGGATAGACTTTGTTTGATACTTGCTTACAAACCATGGATATTTGATGGGACCATGAAAGGTTGTGATCAGCAATAAGTCCTAAAATGTTATGATAGTCAACCTCTTCCATGAGTTCACCATTGATATACAGGGATTGAGAACCAAGGGTAAGATTTTGACGCTTTTGTCTGGTGGTGATAAGTAAGTATTTACATTTCTTGGGGTGTAGCTGCATGTGATTAAATTCGGACCATTCTATTAGTCTGTTAATGTTATCTTGTAAAGAAATAAAAACGTTTTCCACTTTACTGTCACAGGAGTGTACTGTAGTATCGTCTGCAAACATTTCACATAAAGTCGTTAGAAATAATGGTAAGTCGTTAATATATATTGATACTAATATAGGACCAAGGATGGAGCCTTGGGGAATACCATAGTTGACAGGCATAGTAGAAGATTCGCATTCATTTAAAGAAACTCGCTGCTTTCGGTCTGATAAAAATGATGTTAGGAGTTCTATGGTATTGTTAGTAATGATTATGATCGACAACATCAAAGGGTTTTATAAAGTCAACAGCAAGAACACCCGTGATTGTGTCATCGTTTATGTTAATAAGCCATTGGTCTACTAGGTTAGTTAGGGCCGTATGACTTGAATGGTTAGCTCTAAAGCCCGACTGATTTGGATGAAACAGACCAAAAGAGTTAAAGTGATTAAGAATATGTTTATGTATGTGGTGTTCCAACGGTTTAGACAGCACCGACAGAATAGAAATGGGCCTGTAATTAGAAGGATCTTCATAGTCACCCGATTTGTGGATAGGTATAATTTTGGCTACTTTAAATGCTTTAGGAAAACGATTTTTAGCAATACATAAATTGCAAACATAGGTCAAAGTTTCAGTTATTGCAGGAGCTGACAGTTTCAATATTTTAGAATCAATTCCATCAACGCCTCGAGTATTGGTCTGTTTTAAGTGATTAAGATAATTGAAAACTTCATGTACACTCAAAAACGGAATGCTATGGCAATCATTAACATGCTTGGATTCAAAACAATTCTGCATAATATCTAAATTGTTTTCGGACGATCTATCTGACGTTTAATTGAATTTGCAATGTTACAAAAGTGTACATTCATGTCTTCGGTAGATAGGTCTTTTGGGGATGAGATGCTGGCATTTACATTTGTATTGGTTAATATAATTATTTATTGCTTTCCAACTGGATTTGCTATCTGATCTAGAAGAAATAAGATTTTTAAAGTAAGATCTTTGTGCAGATCGTTTTAAAGAATTAACTAAGTTTCTTTGTTTTTAAAAAAAATCATAGTCATTCCCTGACATCAAAAGCCTCTCTCTTTCATTAATGGCAGCGTCTATGTCCTTTGATATCCAAGGTTTTTTAGGGTTATTTCTGATACGTACTGTTTTAAAAGGAGCGTGTTTGTCATAAATATTAAGGAAACTATGGTACCAGATTTCAAAAGCTTCATCTGGATCATGGAACTGATACACAGAAAGTAACCAAGGAGAATTTGCTAGTTCAAGAAGAAAAGAGTCTATGTCAAAATGAGTAAAGGATCTACGAGTTATTAGCCTATGAGAATTCCTATGAATTTTAACACCGCGCTTTGACCATGCAAAGAAGACAGGAAAGTGATCACTACAGCCATACGAGGGTGAGCATGTTTCTATTATGGTGTTGACTGAAGTGGTGTAAATGTGATCGATAAGTGTTTTCGATGTAGCAGTGATTCTTGTGGGTTTGTCAATTAGTTGAGATAGATTAAAGGATTCATAAGTTTGTAATCAAGACTTGTGTGGTTTTAGCAAATCTATATTAAAATCACCCAAAAGAAGTGTTTCATGAGAAAAAGACGACGCTTCTTCCATCATTAACGTAAATCTGTCTATCCAATCAGAGCGTTCAGCAGGATTTCTATAGATAAAGCTAATAAAAATCGGTTTAGAATGTTTTAATTGTAATTCAATCCATATGGATTCGATGTTATGATTATGGAGGGATGAAACTTCCTTAAAACGCAAACTCTGATGAACATAGACAATTAGACCAGTTTGTCTGTATTTAGATGGATTTTTACGAATTAAATGATAGCCAGGTAAAGACAATTCATTGTCAGAAATTTGTTCAGATAATCTTGTTTCCGCAAATCCAAATAAATGACTTTTTTCCCCGGAATTGAATAAAATATCTGATACATCACTAAACTTATTCAGTAGATGGTTGATATTGAGTAAACCCACTCTAAGGTCATCTGCAGACAGCCAGTTATCACACGTGATAAGCATAACAAGTCGTGGAAATAAGGCACGCACAAATACACAACACAAAGAATATTGTATAATATGAGATACTAAATGTAGTAGACAAGTAGATACAAAGATTGTCAATAGAGATATGTGAAATTACAGTCACAAAATGTATATACAGAGAAAAATGGGAACAATCCTCAATCAAATTCGTCAATCTAATTTCCGAATGACATATAAACAATGATCACCAAGTTAATAATCAGAGGACCAGGTGTATTAATATTGGTCCGGCATAACCTGTGGCACAGCACAGAGCTTGCATTCACACACACACACAGACACACACACACAGACACACACACACACACACACACACACACACACACACACACACACACACACGCGCGCACGCGCACGCACGCACGCACGCACGCACGCACGCACGCACGCACGCACGCACGCACGCACGCACGCACGCACGCACGCACGCACGCACGCACGCACGCACGCACGCACGCACGCACGCACGCACGCACGCACGCACGCACGCACGCACGCACGCACGCACGCACGCACGCACGCACGCACGCACACACACACATGTGCGCATAAAGACGTGTACGCCTGAGCACATATATAATATAGCTAGGGTGTACATGAGCATATGTTCATTTATCTAATTCATACTTTTATGAACGTAATTCATGCTTTAGCTTATAATATGAACACAGATATATAACTTTTCATTAAGTCATAGTCATAGTAATAGGGAATACACCAAACCACTATATTACACCATAGTAATCACACCACAGACATACAATATAGACCTGCTGGCTAATCGCCATGTACACAGATACTTATGCACATATTTGTAAAGGAAAACTCGTGTTGTAAAAATTAAGGAAAAAGTACCATAGTTAAACAAGATTATATGTAATGGGAAGCAGGCGCACGCACCTAGCAAACACGCGCACACACGCATGCGAGCGCGCACACACGAATATAGTATTGCTTTCATATGGAAGTAGGTGTGGGTTAGTTTACATAACGGAACGGGCTTGGTGTGCTTGTAGGATCTGTTGGTTTGCCAGGATTTGTGATGCCACCTGTAGAAGCCGTTCTGTGTATGGGTGAACCTGGCCTTGTATGGGATGGGCAATCACCAGCGTGGAGGAATGCCTATCCTGATTTGGGGCCTGCATCGGGGTTACATCTGGCTTGGGTCCATCTACAGAGTTATACATATTGTGATGTAAAGGCTGGCCCTGAGGGAAACGTGGGGGGTAGTTAGGGGGCATAAGGGATTGGACCTGTCTGGGATATGACTCTGGAAGGAGAGGAGGGAACTGGTTACATGACATGAAGGAAGGGGGGCGCTGCTCACCAGATACCCTGCCAACATTGTAGCAGTCATAGCTGTTGCAGGTGGAGGGGGCGGGATGAGAGTTCGGAGTACCCAGGGGGATAAATCAATGACTGGTTGGGCTGGGAATACTGATACTCCTTTCTAGAAAAACCCTGGTTCTCTCTTGACCTTCTACCGTTAGAATACTGATGTTCATGTATAGAATTCCCCTGATTTTCTCTTGACCTACTATTAGTCTGTTTACGCCACAGACTTTTGATGTTTTCCGCGAGTTTGGCCGTTCCCCTGGGGTTTGGGTGTCTGATGTCCCTGTACAGGCCCTGATCAGCAGCAAAGGTGGGGAAATGGTCAATGAACACAACGTTACTATTCTCACAAGCCGTGTTTAGATTCAGATTGGAAGGGATGATGGAGTTATTGAAGTGATGCTTACCCCTGGCAGGCAGCACAGAGCTGAATGACACACGCGCTTGTGGAAAAGCTTTGGAACACAGAGTGATCAGATCACTCCATGATCTCACTGATACAGTGCCTGAGGGACAGGAGTTGATGCCGACATGGATGATGACATCTGTGATGTTGGGGTTGGCTGGTACCGAGAGGAGCCAACTTTGAAGGTCATCAATGGACATGCCCGGAAGACAAATCTTAAACATAAACTCCCCTTTTGGAGCAAGTCGTCTAGGATTTATAAAACGAATGACGGAATCTCCAAGCAATAAAATTGTCGCCCTGTCAGGAATAGTCATACTGTGTAAGGTTTCATGGGGGGTGGGTTTGGGATGTGAATAGGGCGGTTGTCTTTGTTGTTTGTCCATGTCGTATGAGGTCGTCTCCTGTTCAGATTGGGATTTTTGCCCATCAGAACAGAGAGCTTCAAAAGGGTTGGAGGTGGACACCGAGTATTGTGGTCCATCTATGTCATGGTTGGAGGTGGACACCGAGCATTGTGGTCTATCTATGTCATCGTTGGAGGTGGACACCGAGTATTGTGGTCTATCTATGTCATCGTTGGAGGTGGACACCGAGTATTGTGGTCTATCTATGTCATGGTTGGAGGTGGACACCGAGTATTGTGGTCTATCTATGTCATGGTTGGAGGTGGACACCGAGTATTGTGGTCTATCTATGTCATCGTTGGAGGTGGACACCGAGTATTGTGGTCCATCTATGTCATCGTTGGAGGTGGACACCGAGTATTGTGGTCCATCTATGTCAGGGTTGGAGGTGGACACCGAGTATTGTGGTCTATCTATGTCATGGTTGGAGGTGGACACCGAGTATTGTGGTCTATCTATGTCATCGTTGGAGGTGGACACCGAGTATTGTGGTCTATCTATGTCATCGTTGGAGGTGGACACCGAGTATTGTGGTCTATCTATGTCATGGTTGGAGGTGGACACCGAGTATTGTGGTCCATCTATGTCATGGTTGGAGGTGGACACCGAGTATTGTGGTCTATCTATGTCATGGTTGGAGGTGGACACCGAGTATTGTGGTCTATCTATGTCATGGTTGGAGGTGGACACCGAGTATTGTGGTCTATCTATGTCATGGTTGGAGGTGGACACCGAGTATTGTGGTCTATCTATGTCATGGTTGGAGGTGGACACCGAGTATTGTGGTCCATCTATGTCATGGTTGGAGGTGGACACCGAGTATTGTGGTCTATCTATGTCATGGTTGGAGGTGGACACCGAGTATTGTGGTCCATCTATGTCATGGTTGGAGGTGGACACCGATTATTGTGGTCTATCTATGTCATGGTTGGAGGTGGACACCGAGTATTGTGGTCCATCTATGTCATGGTTGGAGGTGGACACCGAGTATTGTGGTCTATCTATGTCATGGTTAGTCTGATCTGTGATAGTGATCCGTGTGTCTGGACGTTCATTAGTGTTCTGTACAGCAGTCAAGTCAGTGAGAGAGAGAGAGAGAGAGAGAGAGAGAGAGAGAGAGAGAGAGAGAGAGAGAGAGAGAGAGAGAGAGAGAGAGAGAATGACAATGACAATGACAATATTTATTCCAGAAAAGGCATCGCCCCATTAGGAAGGGTGTGTGTCAACATTATAAAAAAGCGGTTTATCAATACATCAATAATTAGCAACAATACAATACTTATGACAAAGCAACACTTCTAATCTTAAAGGCCTTATACAAATATATAGACAGTTTATGAATGGTGTTCTCATTTCTACTAGACATCAATAGACTAAGCTTAAATAAACTGGGATTTCTGTAAAATTTCGGTGCTATCAATTCTTTTCTCAACTCATTAAATAATGGGCAAGCAAGTACAAAATGTAACTCATTGTCCTGATTTTCCTTGCAAAGGGGGCATGTTAAATTTTGAATGTCAGCGTATCGCTTTGAATGTACAAAGAGGTCAGAAATCCCAAGTCTAAATCTAATCATAACGAATTTTAAATGCCTGCCAATATTACTTTTCAGGTAGGTTTGAACAATATGATCATCAATGCCAAACATTCTGTACATGTAAAATCTGTCACTGTTTTGCACATGACTGTTCCAGGCTTGCCATCTATTGTCAATTAATCTTTGTCTAAATGATCTAATGAACACGTGATCACTTCCAACATTCTGGTTAATCCAAGCATATCCAAATCCATTTTCATATAAACATTTCCGAACATTAGTAACCCAGTTATTTCTACCCCTCTGATCTAAGTTAAATAACATTAAATAAGATTTCCTGGGAAGTCTATGGGGCTCCATCTTAATTAGTTTTAACCAGTATCTGATGCATTGGACGATGGCATTAATAGTAATAGGATATCGGTTTAATTCACCGTATACTAGATCATTTGGCGTACGCAGAGTTACACCAAGAAATTTCTTCAGTGCAAATGTATGAAATTTTTCTATATGAATAGCTGCTTTGTCTAGTCCCCATATTTCAGCACCATATAGAGCAATGGGAGCAATCTGTGTATCAAAAATCTTTAGAAAGATGTTAACTGAAAAAATGTTCAAAACGTTTAATTTACGCATAATACACAACAAGACATGTTTTGCTTTGCTTGCTAGATCTTTACAGGATACATTTAAGCTTAATTTAGTAGTAAACTGAATGCCCAAATATTTATAGGAATTTACAACAGGTAAAACTTTTTCACCCAAAAACCACCTTTCTCTTGCTCCCAAATACCCACCTTTTCTAAATACTACTACATTTGTTTTCTTCATGTTAACTTTCAATCCAAGGTCTAAAGATGACCTATGCAAATTATTCAGCTGATTTTGAAGCCCAATAATAGTTTCAGAAATAAGCGCAATGTCGTCAGCCAATAAAAGTATGAATAACTCTAATGCATCATTGAAAAAGGGAACACCATGCCTACCATTATCTATAACATTCAATGCTAGTTCATTAATGTACAAAGAGAAAAGAACTGGGCTAATTGCATCACCTTGTTTAACTCCAGAAGAACACTGTATAAAATCTGTTAATTTTGCTCCACATCTAATCTTTGCCCTAACATTTGCGTACATACTTTTTATACATCTAAATAATTTCCCATTAATATTGCTTTTCAAAAGGATTGGCCACATTAACTTTCTATTTACTGTGTCAAAAGCCTTCTCGAAGTCAATAAAGGCGACATACAGTTTTCTACCACTAGTAGCATTAAACTGTTTCTGAACACAAGAATATAAGGTAAAAATATGGTCTGTTGTAGAATACCCCTTCTTAAATCCTGCTTGATATTCACCCGTGATATTATTTTCCTCAATCCAAGATTGCAACCTCTTGTTAACTATAATCCCATAAATTTTACAAGCAATGTTACTTAAAGTAATTCCCCTATAATTATTAGGATCCCTACTGTCACCTTTCTTGAAAATTGGTAAAATAATCGTCTCTGACCAACTATCAGGGAAACGACCACTTTCAAAAAGAACATTTAAAAATTTAACAAAGAAGGCAATAATCTTTGATCCAGCAAACTTAAGAATTTCTGCAATGACACCATCAGGACCTGCTGCCTTTTTTAATTTCAAATTTCTAATTGCAAAAATAACCTCCTCTTCTGTTATTGGGCCATTCACAACTTCATTATCATCCATGATAACGTTATCAAAATCATCATTTACTTGTTCATCATCATCGTCATTTTCTAACAGCTTTTTAAAATGCTGAAGCCATTCTTCATCTGATATTTGGTTATTCATTTTTGATTTACATGGAATGACCTTACGCACTGCACTCCAGAACATTTTCTGATCATTAATAGAATTGGTAAGGTTATCCAAAATCATGCTATTATAAGCCTTTCTTTTAAATTCTAATAAATGATTATATTCCCTTCTTTTAATGCAAAGAGCGTGCCGGTCATTGCTATCCAAAGTGCGACGAAACTTTGACAGAAAACCTCTAACCTTTCTGCGGAATATTCTACATTCATAATCAAACCATCCTTCTTTTCTCTGTGTTTTATTTAAAACGATTCTCTTCTTCACACACTCTGATATATCTTTCATGCAGTTCATAAACGAGTCTAAGGCCAGATCGACATCAACATCAATAAGATTGTACGCATGCTCCAATTTAAGTGAAGTTTGTTCTGACATTAAGCTTTCTCTAAAGTTATCAAAACAATCAGGATTCCACACAAATTTTTCAATTACTTCAACATTACCACTCATAGACACCATACATTGATTTTCGTAAGGAAAACGTACTGAAAATGATACAGGTAAGTGCCCAGAATCAATCCTTCCAAAACACAAAGTCGACAATAATCCATGATAAAACAATAAAGATCAGTGGACAATAAGAAATAGTCTATCACACTACTGCCAAAGCATGAAATGTAAGTATAGCAACCATCTTCGTCACCGTTACACAATCCATTCAAAATGCAGACATCCAAAGCAGTGCACATATTTAATAACATTTTACCATATGAATTAATACAATTATCTTGAGACTTTCTTTCAGAACATAGTGCTTGACTTTTATGTAAATCATCCAACTCACTTTCCACATAAATCATCTGAGACATATTTGAAGTTCGAGCATTAAGATCTCCAGAGAGTATAATAAAGTAGTCATGATTTAAAAGAGCACAATCAATTATGTTGTTTTCTAGCATACTAATTCCATCCATTCCATCACCAACAATATTATAGAAAGGGGAGCCCTCAGGAGGCACGTATGCACAAACATACAAAATATCTTTTTCCACGCCAAATAAATGCTTGTCTATTACAAACAGTAGAGTGTTTCCTTCCGTAGCATTTAACTGCATAACAAAATGCTCATATTCTTTTCTAATTAAGCACACAATACCACCAGACGGTCTACCCGGTCCTGATAATTTAGTTGCTGGCTTACAAAATACATTAAATCCCTCAAAGACGTTAGAATGAATGCTAAAGACAAATGTTTCAACTAAACAAATGAAATCAAATGACATCACAAAAGATACAAAATCTGGATCGCACAATTTAGACTGAATACCATTGACGTTCCAGTGCATGAAATTAAACTCTTTGTGTTTATCATAATAATCTTGCTGAGCAGAAATAATACATTCCCTATCTGCCATGCTATGATCACTGTCACTATCAGAAACATTTCCACC
>CM065685.1:1773860-1781360 GCA_017654935.2 Phymorhynchus buccinoides | reverse complement strand
TCTGCTGGTGAAAGTAGTGTCATTCTGCTGGTGAAAGTAGTGTCGTTCTGCTGGTGAAAGTAGTGTCGTTCTGCTGGTGAAAGTAGTGTCGCTCTAGTGCTGCTGGTGAAAGTAGTGTCATTCTGCTGGTGAAAGTAGTGTCGTTATGCTGGTGAAAGTAGTGTCATTCTGCTGGTGAAAGTAGTGTCGTTATGCTGGTGAAAGTAGTGTCGTTCTGCTGGTGAAAGTAGTGTCGTTATGCTGGTGAAAGTAGTGTCATTCTGCTGGTGAAAGTAGTGTCGTTCTGCTGGTGAAAGTAGTGTCGTTCTGCTGGCTGGTGAAAGTAGTGTCGTTCTGCTGGTGAAAGTAGTGTCGTTCTGCTGGTGAAAGTAGTGTCGTTCTGCTGGTGAAAGTAGTGTCGTTCTGCTGGGTGGTGAAAGTAGTGTCATTCTGCTGGTGAAAGTAGTGTCGTTCTGCTGGTGAAAGTAGTGTCATTCTGCTGGTGAAAGTAGTGTCGTTTGCTGGTGAAAGTAGTGTCGTTATGCTGGTGAAAGTAGTGTCGTTCTGCTGGTGAAAGTAGTGTCATTCTGCTGGGTGGTGAAAGTAGTGTCGTTCTGCTGGGTGGTGAAAGTAGTGTCATTCTGCTGGGTGGTGAAAGTAGTGTCGTTCTGCTGGTGAAAGTAGTGTCGTTCTGCTGGGTGAAAGTAGTGTCGTTCTGCTGGTGAAAGTAGTGTCGTTCTGCTGGTGAAAGTAGTGTCGTTCTGCTGGTGAAAGTAGTGTCGTTCGGCTGGTGAAAGTAGTGTCGTTCTGCTGGTGAAAGTAGTGTCGTTCTGCTGTTGAAAGTAGTGTCATTCTGTTGGTGAAAGTAGTGTCATTCTGCTGGTGAAAGTAGTGTCGTTCTGCTGGGTGGTGAAAGTAGTGTCATTCTGCTGGTGAAAGTAGTGTCGTTCTGCTGGGTGAAAGTAGTGTCGTTCTGCTGGTGAAAGTAGTGTTGTTCTGCTGGTGAAAGTAGTGTCATTCTGTTGGTGAAAGTAGTGTCATTCTGCTGGTGAAAGTAGTGTCATTCTGCTGGGTGGTGAATGTAGTGTTGTTCTGCTGGGTGAAAGTAGTGTCATTCTGCTGGTGAAATTAGTGTCATTCTGCTGGGTGGTGAATGTAGTGTCATTCTGCTGGGTGAAAGTAGTGTCATTCTGCTGGTGAAATTAGTGTCATTCTGCTGGGTGGTGAAAGCAGTGTCATTCTGCTGGTGAAAGTAGTGTCATTCTGCTGGTGAAAGTAGTGTCATTCTGCTGGGTGAAATTAGTGTAATTCTGCTGGGTGAAAGTAGTGTCATTCTGCTGGTGAAAGCAGTGTCATTATGCTGGGTGGTGAAAGCAGTGTCATTCTGCTGGTGAAAACAGTGTCATTATGCTGGTGAAAGTAGTGTCATTCTGCTGGGTGGTGAAAGTAGTGTCGTTCTGCTGGTGAAGGTAGTGTCGTTCTGCTGGTGAAAGTAGTGTCATTCTGCTGGGTGGTGAAAGTAGTGTCGTTCTACTTTCACCCATCAGAATGACACTACTTTCACCACCCAGCAGAATGACACTAATTTCACCAGTCAGCATAATTTGGACGTGAGAGTCTGTCCTGCTGTAGTGGAAGTCAGAAGGAATAGCAGCCTTCAGTGTTACCTTTGTGGTCAACCCTTCTGGCCGGCTCCCCAAACGATAATAGCACATGCTGACATGCTGACATATACCTTAGCGTCATAGCATGTACTTTAGACATCCTGTCGTGTTTACCACCCCCAATCTCAAATTCTGCTCCTTTCAGCTTCATTAAGATATCCTACTATCCCTTTCGCCCAACATGCTGGAATGTTGCTTATCGGTGAAAATGTGCAATACCAAAATGTGACGGGGGGGGGGGGGGGGGGGGGGGGGGGGGGGGACTAAAAATACGTGTTTGCCGCCTTCTCACCTCTGGCATCCATCTCCACAGCGTCAACCCCGCCAGTGCTGCGCAGAGGCAGCCACACCAGGACCATCAGCACGCAGCTGGCTGCCACAGCACGCACACAGGAGCGGCCAGCAGCCGGGGGCAGGATTGAACCACCGGTCATAGTGCATCGTCTTGTTCCAGTCTGCACAGGTCAGCCCACTGAGCCACGCACAAGCCACCCTCTGGACTTGTTGCTAGAGGGCCATAGCCCGCTTGGCACCCTTTTCTGATTTCTGGGGCTTAAACAACTGACTAACACAACTGCTAGTGGGTTATAAAGTAGTTTGCATCATGTTCTCATCTTTAGGGCTTAGGTCAGTACACCGAGCCACTCATTGTTTGCCCGCTGGGTGCTTTGTGTGCGTTATCAGCCTCACCGGAATCTCCAGTATGACGTCCTCAGGTCCACACCCGCTACGTCACTCACAAGCTATCATGTGCTGTGCATGTGGCATAAGCCATGCTGGATGTAAGAGGTCAATGCTATTATGTTGATATCAAACTCATGTGTGCACAAATCCATGTTTCCCATTCGTGTGGTGTGGATTTTATTCACATACATTTCATATAGATCTTTTGACTTGACTTGACTTTTGGCAAATTCCAGTCTGGATTTGTGAGCATAATTAGTTATTTACTTGCGATAATGTTTTAAACATAGACACAGTGAATTGTTGAAGGCTTTTAGAATAGGCTATGTACCGTGTAAGTATTATGTTTCAAAATCACGGGTTGTATGGTAAAATGTCTGCGTTTGTAAAACACCCCCCCAACAAAACGATTATATTTAAATTTAAAAACATATCGCACATCTGTTACCGGAACCACTCAACACACTTTGTGTTTTATTTGAGTAATAAATAACCACCACACAATGACCTACAGATCACATTACTGGTCTACATTTGAAACCAGACACATTTTTAAAACCTAGATCCTCGCCGTTGTTGATTCTGGCTCACAATTCCCCCGCAATCTAACCCCCACAAACCTGTTGATCATCCTACCCTCTTCCAATGCAACTCTGCACTCCAACGGACCGGCATTATTCTCTTTGCTTTTCTAGAACCTTTCCTTTTCTTGGATTAAACTCAAACATATCTCCGGTTTAGAAAAGAAAATGGAAAAGACAAACAAACACCGTCGGCATCGCTTCGTGTTCAAAGCAGCTGCGTTGGCTAGGCTAGCTAGAAGCAGCAGCAACAGCAGCAGTCGCCATCCCTCTCCACACCAAATCGAAGCTTCCCTTTGCAGCACACGGTAAACGCCAGACAGGCAAATCAACATAACACACGCCACGACACCGTTAGTCCTCGTCGTCTTCCCTCCCTTTACTTCCTGTCGCACTCTTCGGTACAAGGGGGTGATATTAGTGTCGTGCTCTCACCTTTTGTCTTCGTCTATCCTCCATGATGCTTCTCTTTTGTATTTTGGGAGGTCGATTTCTGCTTCGCTGAGATAGAGATAGAGAGAGGAGGGGAGAGGGGGATGCAGCCAGCTAAAGCCAGCACGAGAGCCTACGCCGGCTACTAGGCCTAGTGCTAGTAGCAGAACAGCGGAGTCAAAGGGGATAAGGGGGGCTGTGGCTTTTCCTCTCTCTCTCTCTCTCTCTCTCTCTCTCTCTCTCTCTCTCTCTCTCTCTCTCTCTCTCTCTCTCTCTCTCTCTCTCTCTCTTCCCCTTCTTTGTTTCGCTTACCATCTCTTCTAGTAGTTCCACTTGATTCCCTTTCATCCATTCTTTCAAGTTGTCTGTGTCTCTTGATCAGATGTCTGGTCATTGTCAGCAAAACGTAGGCCAACACCAATGCAGGGTTAAATGGCTCTATGTTCGTCTGTCTGTCTATCTGTCTGTCTGTCTATATGTCTCTCTCTCTCTCTCTCTCTCTCTCTCTCTCTCTCTCTCTCTCTCTCTCTCTCTCTCTCTCTCTCTCTCTCTCTCTCTCTCTCTCTCTCTCTCTCTCTCTCTCTCTCTCTCTCTCTCTCTCTCTCTCTCTAACATTTGTTTGATATATTCCATAGCATGAGGAAATTAGTTTGATTGTGATAGTTACATTAAGAATCTTGGATTGTGTTATTTGATGTCTGTCCTACCCCCATCTTTCTCTGGTACGAATGGAGAAGAAAAAAAGAATGATATTGTTCAATGTTCGAATCCATGAACTCTCTCTCTCTCTCTCTCTCTCTCTCTCTCTCTCTCTCTCTCTCTCTCTCTCTCTCTCTCTCTCTCTCTCTCTCTCTCTCTCTCTCTCTCTCTCGCTCTCTCTCTCATTGAAGAAGACTGTATCTTGGCAATTTGCAATATGGAAAATATGTTGAAAGCCTTGTGGCTGGTGTGAAAACAATGCGTCGTTTGTAATCTTCCGGAACAGAAAACAGCGTTGGACCTTGCACGGCATACACGGGTGTGGGTGGCTGAGTTGTGTCTAGCACTAATGGTCTATCTGGTATCTTTGATCCGAGAGAGAGAGGGGGGGATGAGAGAGACAGGCAGGCAGACACAGAGAGACAGACAGACAGATGGAGACACAGATATCCTTTTCAACCCCACATGTTGGAGATCAAAGCGTGCTGTAGACATTCGCCTGCAGAACGTTTAACATTCCCCTCACATTTCATGGAAAACAAGAACCACAGCGACAACAACAACAACAACAACAGTATCAACAACAAGCCATCGACACCCAACTAGTTAATAAATGGAATTCTTGATATTCAATAATCATCTTCATACTTCCTTAAAATAGCAATCCTGTTATTGTCAGAAAACATTGCCCTTGTCAACGTCACAATTGTCTTGACAGACTAACAAACATAGATAACAGAGCTAACAGACAGACACAGAGCCCATGATACATTCCCTCTTCAGAGACAAGGTAAAGTCGCTCTGCTTCCATCCACCCCGGGAAGAAGACAACTGTGGCAGTGAAATGGCAGACATGACAGAGTCACAGCTGGATGGGTTTCCAGTGCCTGTGTGCGTGCGTGCGTGCGTGCGTGCGTGTGCGTGCGTGCGTGAGTACGTGTGTGCGTGCGTGCGTGTGTGCATGCGTGCGTGCGTATGTGCGTGCGTGTGTGTGGTGGTGGGGGGGGGGGGGGGGGCTCCGCGCGCGTTTAGAATGCTAAGAGGTGATGTTTACAATTTATTATATCAGTGTTGTTTGCTATGTGACCGTCAGGGCAAAATGTGATATAATGTCAAACAAACTGGCTACAGCCATTCTGATCTGATATACATAACTATTGCACCTGAAGACCTGCTAACCGCACAAGAGAGTGATGGATCCAATGCTCCGTCAGTCAAATAAAGAGGGGGACACGTACATGGATGAGTGGGGGAAGAAGAAGAGCATTGGCATTCATACTGTTTATGTTACAATAGACAAACAATAAATACTAAAAATAACAAAAACAAGCGGATCACCGAGCGGCAGATCAGTTCCCGAGCGGATGAACTTGGGTACATTACAGCAGCATGATGCATCTGCGTTCCAGTTACAAGAAACTGAGCAATTGTGGAAAAAACAACCGTAACAAAAATCTTCAGAGCGGTCCTGAGGGCGAAGTCCGCTGTCTTCCTCAGCGCCTCGCTGGGTCCCCACAGCCGTTGGTTGTTGACGGACCCTGGCTAAAAGATCATCCCAACAGCGGAAGCACTTGAATATTATGCGCACGGACGTACGCATGCACGCATACACGCACGCACGCACGCACACACGAAACGCACGCACGCACGGATGGACGGCTCGTGAACTAAAAAACCCAAAGCGCAACGAAGTATTGTAGCTTGCCACCGTGAGTAAAGCACTTCTCGTGTTAGGTGGCGCATTGCCTGTCTCGGAAGTTAAGGGTGTCGACAGGTGGCCTTGTTTGTCTGCCCTTGATTGCTCTGGGAGCTCAGCAAAACGTTTACTACGAACCGTTCCACACCTCTTCACATCTTCTGTTGGTGTTTGAAATAGGAGAGAGACAGCCCCTGTGCTCTTGAGTATTTCCCTTATAAATGCTGTGAAAACTATCAAAGTGTAATTAATGTAGTAATCGATTTATCGCGAACCAACGAATTAGAGCGTAATCATCATTCATATAGTAATAAGCCAACTGTCCGTGTGTGTGTGTCTGTGTGTGTGTGTGTGTGTGTGTGTCTGAAACACGAAACGGGCCTTATAACTCCGCCGTTTTTCGACCGAGTCGCTTCCAATTTGCTGTGAGCCCTCACGGGGCGATGGCAACGGCAACCGAGGCGGTCGTATCATTTGCGCGGTTTCGCAAATGCGCGAAACGCGCATCCGCCGGCCTCTCGGCGCCCGTATCTCCGGCGTTTCTGGGCCGATTGCCTTCGAAGTTGGCAGGAAGATGACCGGGGACGGGGGACTATCCGTGTGCCAAACTGGAAGTGAATCAATTACTTAGGCGCATAACAGCAGCATGATGCAAAACGGGCCTTATAACTCCGCCGGTTTTTAACCGAATCGCATCAAATTTGCTGTCACCGGGGCAAAGCCTGGCAGCAAATTTGAAGAAAATCGGGAGAGCGCGTCACTCTCAGAGCAGCGCCAACGGGAAACGGGGCTTTATAACTCTGCCGTTTCTTAACGAAATCGCTTCAAATTTGCTGTACTCAGCGTTACCAGTACTTGGCGTTACTGTTACTAGGCGTTACCGTTACTAGGAAGAGCGCATCACTCTCAGAGCAGCGCCAACGCGAAACGGGGCCTTATAACCACCGTTTCTTTACCAAATCGCTTCAAATTTGCTGTACTCAGCGCTACCAATACTTGGCATTACCGTTACTAGGCGTTACCGCCTTATTAAAAGAAGCGTTAATAGGCCATCTGGATGTCCAGTGTCAGGGTCGTCTGCCGTCCCCCAGAGTTTGGTTCTGAGGTCCGTGGGCAGGTCTGTTACTGGTACTCGGCGTGTGCGTGTGCGTGCGTGTGCGTTGTGCGTGTGCGTGTGCGTGCGTGCGTGCGTGTATGTGTGTGTGTGGTGTATGTGTATGTGTGTGTGTGTGTGTGTGTGCGTGGGTGTATGGTGTGGTGTGTGTGTGTGTGTGTGTGTGTGTGTGTGTGTGTGTGTGTCAAGTCAAGTCAAGTCAAGTCAACATTTTATTTCCAGATGGTAACATTGTATAAGCAAAAACATGCTTTTTTTCAACAAGCCATCCATATAAAAATGATAAAAAGAAAAAATAAAGAACTAAACATTCCAAAGTAGCGAACAAGAAAAGGAAAATATACAAGTAAACAATTAATTAAAGAAACAAGCAAATATTCCACACACAAAAACAGGAAAAAGGATGGGGACATATGCGAATAGCATATTATGTACAATATATACATCAACATCAACAACGAAACATTTAAAACATCACATTTACTTACCAAAATATGTTATGTAGGCTACGTTTCCATTCTTTTAAATAATTGGAATAAAGTTATCAATTATGTTCTGTTAAAGAGATACATTTTCATTTTTTTTCTTGAAGTAGTTCTTGTTTTTCATGTTTTTTAAAATGGAGGGTAGTTTGTTCCATAAATCTCCACC
>CM065685.1:1751360-1753860 GCA_017654935.2 Phymorhynchus buccinoides | reverse complement strand
ACTGTGCTTACTTTGTACTGTGGAGTATTTATTAGTTTCACAGTTATTCTGGGCCGATGCACTGCTTTGCTTTCTGTCCTCCCAGCAGCATTGGGACGGGGGTACCTTCAACCTGGAACCGTGACAGCTGACTCGTTGATTCTCTGTCTGTCCTCCCAGCAGCATTGGAACGGGGTATGTCTCTTTTGAGTCCATGCATTGGTCAAAAGAGTTTTCCAAACGCCACAACCTAAGATAATAATAATATTGATAATTACACATTGGCAACAATCTTGACGATGATGTAAATCCCCTCATTCTTTTCAAATGAAGATACACTCAGCATTGCTGATGTTATTATCCTCGTTCTAAACCTGATCATTTCAGTCTGTAATAGATGCTCTCAGTTTTAAAAAACACACAATAGCACGCTCTTTTGAAAACAAACAACAACAAAAAACACACAAACAAAAACCATACCATTTGAAGCATCTTTAAACACTACGCCAGTCCTAGTGATAATTGATAGAATTGCCCTCAATAATAACACCAACAATGGTCAACTTAGGACAATGATTTGACCGCCAGGGGCAATCAAACCAGCAGGGGCTTAGCGAGTGTCATCTCCCCCTCTCTCTCTCTGTCTCTCTCTCTGTCTCTCTCTCTCTCTCTCTCTCTCTCTCTCTCTCTCTCTCTCTCTCTCTCTCTCTCTCTCTCTCTCTCTCTCTCTCTCTCTCTCTCTCTCTCTCTCTCTCTCACTACCCCCAACTAAGAATATCGCGCGCTAAGCCCCTACTGGGTTGATTGCCCCCTGGCGGTACAATGTGCGTCCTAAGGGCTCATTATGCTAACAATATGCCAGTTTACCCGAATGACAAGGCATACCAGTAAACCTTCGGTGAGTTCAAGTTTTGATTACACCCACACATTGTTAAGGGAACGCTCTCTCCTCTCTCTCTCTCTCTCTCTCTCTCTCTCGCTCTCTCTCTCTCTCTCTCTCTCTCTCTCTCTCTCTCTCTCTCTCTCTCTCTCTCGGCAATTTCCTCTCTGAGGGTAGGTTTATATGACTTCTCCATTTAGGTCTTATATGACATGGGAACGTGTGCAGGAACATGTACAAATCCTCAGCTTTGGAAGGAAAAAGGAAGAGAAACACAGCCGAAACGAAAACAATTCACCTTGTTTCCAAAACAACAGAAAACGTCAGTTTTACCTGTACAAGTTGTGCTGCATTCACATCTCTCTCTCTCTCTCTCTCTCTCTCTCTCTCTCTCTCTCTCTCTCTCTCTCTCTCTCTCTCTCTCTCTCTCTCTCTCTCTCTCTCTCTCTCTCTCTCTCTCTCTCTCTCTCTCTCTCTCTCTCTCTCTCTCTCTCTCTCTCTCTCTCTCTCTCTCTCTCTCTCTCTCTCTCTCTCTCTCTCTCTCTCTCTCTCTCTCTCTCTCTCTCTCT
Source organism: Phymorhynchus buccinoides (assembly GCA_017654935.2). Lineage (NCBI taxonomy): Eukaryota > Metazoa > Mollusca > Gastropoda > Neogastropoda > Raphitomidae > Phymorhynchus > Phymorhynchus buccinoides. Next base: position 1,752,432 of record CM065685.1, on the reverse strand, counting down.
CTCTCTCTCTCTCTCTCTCGCTCTCTCTCTCTCTCTCTCTCTCTCTCTCTCTCTCTCTCTCTCTCCTCTCTCTCTCTCTCTCTCTCTCTCTCTCTCTCTCTCTCTCTCTCTCTCTCTCTCTCTCTCTCTCTCTCTCTCTCTCTCTCTCTCTCTCTCTCTCTCTCTCTCTCTCTCTCTCTCTCTCTCTCTCTCTCTCTCTCTGCTCCTCTCTGCAGAAACTCAGTAAACCTTCGGTGAGTTCAAGTTTTGATTACACCCACACATTGTTAAGGGAACGAAAGCGGCAATTTCGCACACACACACGCACGCGAAAACACACCGCACAGCACACACACACACAACACACACACACACGCACACACGCACACGCACACACACACACACACACACACACACACACACACACACACACACACACACACACACACACGCGCGCGCGCACACACAAACACAGACATTCCTCGTATTTGCAAGCATGGTCACATACATTATGTATCAACCCTATTAATACATGCATAATAAAAATATGCGATTTTGATATGAACACCCATTTGACTTTTCAGATGTACCATGTATCTGTCTGTAGTTCATGTTAATTATAGTCCATTGATCTCGTATGTCATCCATGTGCGATTGTTGCCCGGACCATGTCAACAGGATGCTGCATGACACAATATTGGAGTTGGCCCTACTGTTCTCGACTGACATAATAAATTGTCTTCATCACTATTTTAGTCGTGGTTTCTTTAAACTTTAAATTCCTATACACACGCGTACTCACACACATGCACACACTTAGGCCTACACAAACGCACACGCGCATACGAGCACGCACATTCTACATTTAAAATTCAAGCAAAATCAATACTTGCGATCATAAATCAATTATCGCATAATAATTCAATCATTATCTTGTCATTTGTTCTTCAAAATAATCCCAATCTAACTCCTCTCTTCGACTTAACTAATCTCTGCATAATCCCAGCTTTATTTTCAAACGACTGGCGGATTTGTGCATTACTATTTTCCTAATTGACCAAACGGATCAGCCTAATTAGATTGTCTCTGCAGT
>CM065685.1:1738860-1746360 GCA_017654935.2 Phymorhynchus buccinoides | reverse complement strand
GTATGTATATCGTATGTCTTGCATCTGTATTGCTAGGATAAAAACAACTGTTCAACCCTCGTATGTATATCGTATGTCTTGCATCTGTATTGCTAGGATAACAACAACTGTTCAACCCTCGTATGTATATCGTATGTCTTGCATCTGTATTGCTAGGATAAAAACAACTGTTCAACCCTCGTATGTATATCGTATGTCTTGCATCTGTATTGCTAGGATAAAAACAACTGTTCAACCCTCGTATGTATATCGTATGTCTTGCATCTGTATTGCTAGGATAACAACAACTGTTCAACCCTCGTATGTATATCGTATGTCTTGCATCTGTATTGCTAGGATAAAAACAACTGTTCAACCCTCGTATGTATATCGTATGTCTTGCATCTGTATTGCTAGGATAAAAACAACTGTTCAACCCTCGTATGTATATCGTATGTCTTGCATCTGTATTGCTAGGATAACAACAACTGTTCAACCCTCGTATGTATATCGTATGTCTTGCATCTGTATTGCTAGGATAACAACAACTGTTCAACCCTCGTATGTATATCGTATGTCTTGCATCTGTATTGCTAGGATAAAAACAACTGTTCAACCCTCGTATGTATATCGTATGTCTTGCATCTGTATTGTTAGGATAAAAACAACTGTTCAACCCTCGTATGTATATCGTATGTCTTGCATCTGTATTGCTAGGATAAAAACAACTGTTCAACCCTCGTATGTATATCGTATGTCTTGCATCTGTATTGCTAGGATAAAAACAACTGTTCAACCCTCGTATGTATATCGTATGTCTTGCATCTGTATTGCTAGGATAACAACAACTGTTCAACCCTCGTATGTATATCGTATGTCTTGCATCTGTATTGCTAGGATAACAACAACTGTTCAACCCTCGTATGTATATCGTATGTCTTGCATCTGTATTGCTAGGATAAAAACAACTGTTCAACCCTCGTATGTATATCGTATGTCTTGCATCTGTATTGTTAGGATAAAAACAACTGTTCAACCCTCGTATGTATATCGTATGTCTTGCATCTGTATTGCTAGGATAAAAACAACTGTTCAACCCTCGTATGTATATCGTATGTCTTGCATCTGTATTGCTAGGATAAAAACAACTGTTCAACCCTCGTATGTATATCGTATGTCTTGCATCTGTATTGCTAGGATAAAAACAACTGTTCAACCCTCGTATGTATATCGTATGTCTTGCATCTGTATTGCTAGGATAAAAACAACTGTTCAACCCTCGTATGTATATCGTATGTCTTGCATCTGTATTGCTAGGATAACAACAACTGTTCAACCCTCGTATGTATATCGTATGTCTTGCATCTGTATTGTTAGGATAAAAACAACTGTTCAACCCTCGTATGTATATCGTATGTCTTGCATCTGTATTGCTAGGATAAAAACAACTGTTCAACCCTCGTATGTATATCGTATGTCTTGCATCTGTATTGCTAGGATAAAAACAACTGTTCAACCCTCGTATGTATATCGTATGTCTTGCATCTGTATTGCTAGGATAAAAACAACTGTTCAACCCTCGTATGTATATCGTATGTCTTGCATCTGTATTGCTAGGATAAAAACAACTGTTCAACCCTCGTATGTATATCGTATGTCTTGCATCTGTATTGCTAGGATAAAAACAACTGTTCAACCCTCGTATGTATATCGTATGTCTTGCATCTGTATTGCTAGGATAAAAACAACTGTTCAACCCTCGTATGTATATCGTATGTCTTGCATCTGTATTGTTAGGATAAAAACAACTGTTCAACCCTCGTATGTATATCGTATGTCTTGCATCTGTATTGCTAGGATAAAAACAACTGTTCAACCCTCGTATGTATATCGTATGTCTTGCATCTGTATTGCTAGGATAAAAACAACTGTTCAACCCTCGTATGTATATCGTATGTCTTGCATCTGTATTGCTAGGATAAAAACAACTGTTCAACCCTCGTATGTATATCGTATGTCTTGCATCTGTATTGCTAGGATAAAAACAACTGTTCAACCCTCGTATGTATATCGTATGTCTTGCATCTGTATTGCTAGGATAAAAACAACTGTTCAACCCTCGTATGTATATCGTATGTCTTGCATCTGTATTGCTAGGATAAAAACAACTGTTCAACCCTCGTATGTATATCGTATGTCTTGCATCTGTATTGTTAGGATAAAAACAACTGTTCAACCCTCGTATGTATATCGTATGTCTTGCATCTGTATTGCTAGGATAAAAACAACTGTTCAACCCTCGTATGTATATCGTATGTCTTGCATCTGTATTGCTAGGATAAAAACAACTGTTCAACCCTCGTATGTATATCGTATGTCTTGCATCTGTATTGCTAGGATAAAAACAACTGTTCAACCCTCGTATGTATATCGTATGTCTTGCATCTGTATTGTTAGGATAAAAACAACTGTTCAACCCTCGTATGTATATCGTATGTCTTGCATCTGTATTGCTAGGATAAAAACAACTGTTCAACCCTCGTATGTATATCGTATGTCTTGCATCTGTATTGCTAGGATAAAAACAACTGTTCAACCCTCGTATGTATATCGTATGTCTTGCATCTGTATTGTTAGGATAAAAACAACTGTTCAACCCTCGTATGTATATCGTATGTCTTGCATCTGTATTGCTAGGATAAAAACAACTGTTCAACCCTCGTATGTATATCGTATGTCTTGCATCTGTATTGTTAGGATAAAAACAACTGTTCAACCCTCGTATGTATATCGTATGTCTTGCATCTGTATTGTTAGGATAAAAACAACTGTTCAACCCTCGTATGTATATCGTATGTCTTGCATCTGTATTGCTAGGATAAAAACAACTGTTCAACCCTCGTATGTATATCGTATGTCTTGCATCTGTATTGTTAGGATAAAAACAACTGTTCAACCCTCGTATGTATATCGTATGTCTTGCATCTGTATTGTTAGGATAAAAACAACTGTTCAACCCTCGTATGTATATCGTATGTCTTGCATCTGTATTGCTAGGATAAAAACAACTGTTCAACCCTCGTATGTATATCGTATGTCTTGCATCTGTATTGTTAGGATAAAAACAACTGTTCAACCCTCGTATGTATATCGTATGTCTTGCATCTGTATTGTTAGGATAAAAACAACTGTTCAACCCTCGTATGTATATCGTATGTCTTGCATCTGTATTGTTAGGATAAAAACAACTGTTCAACCCTCGTATGTATATCGTATGTCTTGCATCTGTATTGCTAGGATAAAAACAACTGTTCAACCCTCGTATGTATATCGTATGTCTTGCATCTGTATTGCTAGGATAAAAACAACTGTTCAACCCTCGTATGTATATCGTATGTCTTGCATCTGTATTGTTAGGATAAAAACAACTGTTCAACCCTCGTATGTATATCGTATGTCTTGCATCTGTATTGCTAGGATAAAAACAACTGTTCAACCCTCGTATGTATATCGTATGTCTTGCATCTGTATTGCTAGGATAAAAACAACTGTTCAACCCTCGTATGTATATCGTATGTCTTGCATCTGTATTGCTAGGATAAAAACAACTGTTCAACCCTCGTATGTATATCGTATGTCTTGCATCTGTATTGCTAGGATAACAACAACTGTTCAACCCTCGTATGTATATCGTATGTCTTGCATCTGTATTGTTAGGATAACAACAACTGTTCAACCCTCGTATGTATATCGTATGTCTTGCATCTGTATTGCTAGGATAAAAACAACTGTTCAACCCTCGTATGTATATCGTATGTCTTGCATCTGTATTGCTAGGATAAAAACAACAAACACTTAATAAGATCGCAATATTTCGGTTTATTTATTTCAAACCTTCGACTGGCAAAGCCATCTGTATTGCTAAAAGGAATCGGGAATTTCCTGGTGTTGCACTGCCTTCGGGCATTGCCTCCAGGATCGTTCCCACCATCTGTATCGCTATAGATGTCCCATATGTGTCTGTTCAAAACCGGAGGACGTTAAATGAATTTTCATTCATTTGGATTTATCTTTTCTATATTGTAAAGTCGAAATAAGGGCAATTATATAGAATGTGTGTTGTTGTACAATTATCAACGGCACCACATACACATTGATTTTCTGTTTTATTATAAATGTAGTTCTAAAAGCGTTTTGCTTAAATATGTGAAGTAATGAAACAATTTGTTGCTGCGCCTTTGGTGTGTGTTTACAGTTATTGTAAAATACACGAACGAACGAAAAATTGTGTTTTACGTCCTCTCGGTCTGGAACAGACACATATGGGACATTTGTAGATACAAAGATGGTGGGAACAATACTGGAGGCAATGCCCGGAGGCAGTGCACCACCAGTAAAGTCCCGATTTTTTTTTAGCAATGCAGATAGGTTTTCTCTTTTCAGAGATAATAAAGATGTTTTGATTGATTGATTTGATTGTTTGAGGTGTAGCAGTAACCACGCCTCGGTTAAACCTCATCGGCTATGGTACCGCCACATATATTGATACAATAAGATGTTGTAAAATACACAATGATGTACTAATAATTCCCCTTAAAAAACACACCTTGATTGGGAGGTTAGATAAGTTGTGTGTGTGTGTGTGTGTGTGTGTGTGTGTGTGTGTGTGTGTGTGTGTGTGTGTGTGTGTGTGTGTGTGTGTGTGTGTGTGTGTGTGTGTGTGTGTGAGAGAGAGAGAGAGAGAGAGAGAGAGAGAGAGAGAGAGAGAGAGAGAGAGAGAGAGAGAGAGAGAGAGAGAGAGAGAGAGCGAGAGAGAGAGAGAGAGAGAGAGAGAAGAGAGAGAGAGAGAGAGAGAGAGAGAGAGAGAGAGAGAGAGAGAGAGAGAGAGAGAGAGAGAGAGAACAAGAACAAGAACAAGAACAACGTTTTAATGAACCGGGCCATCTGCCCATGTCAAAGGGAACAGTGGGAAGGGAACATTGTTAAATCAAACAATGAGAGAGAGAGAGAGAGAGAGAGAGAGAGAGAGAGAGAGAGAGAGAGAGAGAGAGAGAGAGAGAGAGAGAGAGAGAGAGAGAGAGAGAGAGAGGAGAGAGAGAGAGAGAGAGAGAGAGAGAGAGAGAGAGAGAGAGGGGTAGCGCAGGGGAAGAAACTCTTCTCCCGACTCGTAGTCAGGTGTAAAATTAGCTCCCCTGGTCTGTACAGAAAACAACGTGAAAGTAGTAGACTTTAACGATGCTAATGTCTGATTCACTATGTATTGATGTTCCGCAAACTAGCTCCATGCACCACGTGGCAGGCTGTCAACAGTGACATGTTACGTTTGATTGGATGACAGACTGTGGCGGGAGAATGACTAGGTGGTTGGTGACGACTGAAGTCAGTGTGAGTGGGACCAGCAGGCAGGCTGGCTGTGTTTCTGGATGGGAGGTCCTTTATGGTAGGGTAACTATTATTTTGTTTCAGTATTCTTTTAGTTAGACTAATCATTTATTTCATTTTGATTTCATAATCATGTTTATTTCTATGTGCACACTATTTGATTCTTGATTCAAAGATGATATTATCCAGTTCGTATTTCAAACTCTGTTTTTTTATTTGGAAGACTGATTCTTTGGGTAATTGCATCGACCACGCTCCTTGGTCCAGGGTGCGGGGAACAATCACTCACTCCTGACCTAGGTCAACATGGCGTCGGTCACGTAAACGAGAAGCGAAAAACAAAGAAGCTTCAGTCAAGAACAAAATAAAATGAAGAAGCTCAGTGCACGTGGACTAAACGGGTGCACGTGTTCCCCCGCAGCAGCAGCCTTCCTAACCCCCGACCTGCGTGTCACAACTGAAGTTGATCTGTTGATCTGCGATTGGAGAGAGAGAAGAAGTTATCAACTATTGAAGAGACTTACCAAAGCAAAACTCAGTGACCCAAGTGTAGAAGTCCTGAACTTGGAAGTATAAAGTGACTGCAACAGTAACCACTGGTTGTGGGGCGGGGCGTAAACGACGTCACTGTGTGTAGACAGCGTGCCTGCTATTGAAGTGGTAGCTGGTGATGTAGTAGTGGTGGTGTACCTCCAGCTGTGCTGCTGGCATTATGTCATATCTGCTATTTATTTATTTATTTATTTATTAAGACAACTTTTATAGCGCCTAATCTTTAAGCTCTAAGCGCTTTCATCCAAGCTGCAAGCCTGTGACCTGTTTCGTTTGTTCTGCTGTACTGTGTGCATGTTTTCATTGTGGCGCAGAAAAGGCACCACTCCTACACATGTGTGCATACACCGCATCATTACTATACCACTCCTACACATGTGTGCATACACCGCATCATTACTATACCACTCCTACACATGTGTGCATACACCGCATCATTACTATACCACTCCTACACATGTGTGCATACACCGCATCATTACTATACCACTCCTACACATGTGTGCATACACCGCATCATTACTATATCACTCCTACACATGTGTGCATACACCGCATCATTACTATATCACTCCTACACATGTGTGCATACACCGCATCATTACTATACCACTCCTACACATGTGTGCATACACCGCATCATTACTATACCACTCCTACACATGTGTGCATACACCGCATCATTACTATACCACTCCTACACATGTGTGCATACACCGCATCATTACTATACCACTCCTACACATGTGTGCATACACCGCATCATTACTATACCACTCCTACACATGTGTGCATACACCGCATCATTACTATATCACTCCTACACATGTGTGCATACACCGCATCATTACTATATCACTCCTACACATGTGTGCATACACCGCATCATTACTATATCACTCCTACACATGTGTGCATACACCGCATCATTACTATACCACTCCTACACATGTGTGCATACACCGCATCATTACTATATCACTCCTACACATGTGTGCATACACCGCATCATTACTATATCACTCCTACACATGTGTGCATACACCGCATCATTACTATATCACTCCTACACATGTGTGCATACACCGCATCATTACTATATCACTCCTACACATGTGTGCATACACCGCATCATTACTATATCACTCCTACACATGTGTGCATACACCGCATCATTACTATACCACTCCTACACATGTGTGCATACACCGCATCATTAGTATACCACTCCTACACATGTGTGCATACACCGCATCATTACTATATCACTCCTACACATGTGTGCATACACCGCATCATTAGTATATCACTCCTACACATGTGTGCATACACCGCTTCATTACTATATCACTCCTACACATGTGTGCATACACCGCATCATTACTATATCACTCCTACACATGTGTGCATACACCGCATCATTAGTATATACATAAGCAACACACAGTTTATTCTATACAAGTGCGTGCGTGTGTGCGTGTGCGTGCGAGCATGCGCGCGCGCGCATGTGTGTGTGTGTGTGTGTGTGTGTGTATGTGCGTGCCTGCGTGTATGTGTGTATGTGTGGGTGTGGGTGGGGAGATGGGG
>CM065685.1:1723860-1733860 GCA_017654935.2 Phymorhynchus buccinoides | reverse complement strand
CCATGATTTGTCGTTGTATTAAAAACACACAACTCACTGGGAAGTTCGTACCAAATACTGACAATAATATTTGTATCTTCTTTGGAAAACAGTAACGCGAATATAATTTCAGATGGCAAATTCACAATAACAACACTAATGGATAATGGGTTGCTGGACATTGAAGTAATATGATTTAGTCTACTTTAATGACTGTTTGCTTAGGTTGTGACAATCTAATATCAGACATGTAATTAACTGCATGCACGACAATCACCATTATGCACACTTTTTACCAAATACTGATTTCCATAATGTTACTTAAGATTCATCAGGCATCGCATAACAAGACTGACTTAAGTATAGATCACTTATTACGAAAGCAAACCAGAGGGCAGATCATGTTAACCCTTTCACCGCCAAAGTCGCATTTTAGCACCACAGTGATGTAACACCTATGTCACTAAAAGGCATCACATTGGGGTCTATTGTCCAAAGACCCTATTGTCTTAGTTTGGGGAAGTAAGGGTAGACCTTATTTTATGTATGTCACAGAGGAATCCCCAATACTGCAGATGGATTTTGTTCTCTACCCAGGTAATTTCAATGGCCATTTTTGGCTGAAATATGGCTGGCGGTGAAAGGGTTAACAAAAAAAACCAAACCTCGCTAATGTTCCAGGAAGTATTACAAGCTATTGGGATTATGTCCAATAATTAAAATCCTTGCAAGTCCAGATTACGGCAAAGTGTACACAGTAAAGGTACATTCAAACCCGAAAAGAAGAAGAACAACAACAACAACAGCTGCAGCAGCAGCAGCAGCCGCAGCAACAGCAACAACTAAACAACATAAGGAATAGCAGCGTCAACAACAACACTAATACAGAGCAGATACAGCAAGCAACCAAATTCCATAGTTTCAAGCATAGCAACAGAAATACTGCTAATTACAATCACACATATAATGCTACATGTTCAAGCACCTTACTCTCGGATATGAGAGCACCAAACACTGTACACCAACATTGTCACACGCATTAAGAAATTAAAAACAATATCGACAAACTTAATGTTTAAATAGAGAGTGCGGGTAAGCAATGTTCTTAAAACAACGCCATTGCGAATAAATTCTCACATCTGTACACAAACATATATTAACAACGGCCTGGTATACACACACAACTAGCAGAGATAAACCCATGGATTGTGTGTCCCTTAGCACATCATGGTAGGCATATCTCTTTGTTACGTTGTATAATATCGTGTTAGACGGAAGCAAGTGAATGTTCATATGCATGCAAGACATGTATGCAAATACAGACATAAATTCAGGTCAACCATGTATTAGGTATTAGGTATTAGGTAATTTATAGTCTCAGAGGCGTCTCTGTGAAATTCGGGTTGCTCCCACCTGCTCACACAGTCGTATCTTTGAGCACCTTTACTACGCTATACAAGTGTCCTTAATTATTATTCGCAGACACCAAACCAACGTGGTAGAATCTTGAATCCTACGTTGCAATCTTACGTTGAACCCCCCAGTTCACAATCCTTTATTTGTAGGATATTGTTAGACATTGCCAATGTCACACCTATCATGTTCCCCTTGATTCAGTAATGCCATCTTCATCAGGGCCTAGTACATCCAATTCCATTTTCCACAACTTTGGAAACATCAAAGAGAGTCTGCATTTCTGAAGGCGTACAACGCTTCATAAAGAGTTATTTGTCAGTCCACAGCTATGATAATCCTGACAATTGCTCCAATAGTCCCCAAGACTCCTACACAATGTGCGTTATCTTCACCAACCATTGCCTGTAAAGTAGATGTACCATAATTAGGTCAGTCATTAAAGTCACTAAGCACCAACATTAATGTGTTCAAATTCTAATAAGGGCATGTCAAGCTCTTGAATGAGAGCATGTCTTACACAGTAATGATAGTACAAGTAGAAACGTATCTAGCATGACATTGCCACTGGAGCAGGTTGTAATAATCAGCTTTAGCATTACCTGTTATAGCTAACATATGAAAAACAGAAAACAATACCTACATATTTTCAGGGATAAAATGTGAAGTCGTCCACGTAAATGTAGACATTTGGAGAACTAATCGATGGCTTGGAGTCAAAACGGACTATTTTTGGACAGTCCATTGACGTATTTTTGGACTTATTACAAAAACTAACAACTTATATCAAACAATGACTGCAGAAATATAAAAAGGGGGTTATGCTTTTTATATTTCAGCAGTCTTTTTTTAATACAAGTTATTAGTTTTCGTAATAAGTTCAATAATATGTCAATGGACTATCTAAAGATAGTCCGCTTTGACTCCAAGCCATCGTAATGGAAAACTCACATGCACGCTTTCGCAGTGTCATCGCAGCCAAACCTATCAAACTTATAAACATGCTTGTTTTAGGGGAGGGGGTGGGGGTACCACGAAGTCATGATAGTAAAAGTAGAAATCTGTGTTCACCAGTTGGCTGTCGAACATCACTAAGGTCATGATCAGGTTCCTCGCCACATGTCAAATGAACAATTGACATTTTACCAAGCTATTTGGTATGCCAGAAACATCACTAATGTTATGATCAGCTTCATCGCCACATGTCAAATGAACAATCGACATTTGATCAAGCTATTTGGTATGCAAGAAACACGGATGCTGTAAGGATGATCACCGTGATTGAACCAAACCAAACCAACAGCTGTCAAACTGTTAAAAGTGGAGCTGACCAAACTAGAGCGAGAGTTGATCGTCCTTGCTTCAACTTCAGCTGATGGACCAATAATCACCAATTACTTCTGCACTGAAAACATGGCACCCCGTTGTCAAGCTGCGTACCATTGTCAAGCCAGTCAGTGCGGAGTTAACTACGTCATAGCTTAAGTAGCACATCCATCATGATTCGGACCATATGTCAGAAATGATCTACACCATTCGTGATATTAAGTGCGGATCTGGATCTGTTCGTACTATTGTGGAAGTAGATACCCGTTTTTCGTAAGTCAACAGACGGGCAAATAATCACCGATTATTCGGCATGGTATGTCTTATTTCTTCTGAGGATGACCAATTTACTGCAGTGAAAAAAAAGACATCACGTTTTTAAAGCTCACACTTTCAAACTATTAAGTTCGGATCTGACCACACAATAGCGACTGTAGAAATTCACCAGTATGCCATGAAAAACGATTCGATATTCTTCAAGCTAGCATGCGCCAGGGCAGTTCACATAATGGCGAACGTAGGATTCTTACCGCAGTTCTAGCAAATCAAAGCAATCCACGAGTGAAGCATTTACACACTCTAAGCTATTAAGTTCGGGGAGGATCACATAATAGCGAAAGTAGAAGTCTCCCAGGATTCTTGCCACGTGTCAAATAAATCTAATCTACACTGTTCAAGCCATTGGGTGCGGATTTGTTCATAATTTATGACGTCAAATAATCATAATTCTGACAGCATGTCTAGTGCAACGAATCTATACTCTCTAAGCTATTAAGTGCGGAGTAGACCGCATAATAGCAACAGTGGAAATAATCCAATGTTCTTACCACATATTATGCAGAAACACTATATATACACCCTGCAAGCTATTTAGTGCGCAGCAGACCACACAATAGCGAGAGTAGAACCAAAACTAGAAACTGATCTATCAATGTCAATCACCACCACACTATTACAGCTACCACCACTCGCTTAGCTAAGCGAAGCTACACTGTCCAGGCTATTAAGTGCGGGGCAGACCACGTCATGTCCAGAGCAACAATCTCCCATTGTTGTTATCACGTGTCAAGAAAACAAAAACAACGAATCTACAGTCTTCAAGTTCCCCACAAACGTAGTGTGGCTAAACACGTGGCGGGGTAATCAAAAACGGTCGCACACGTACTGTTCTCATCCCTAGCTGATGCATTTGTACCACAGTGTTCAAGTGCTTCGGCTGTTGAGATGGTCCCTGGAGTCTTTTAGCCAGGGTACGTTAACAACAACAACGGTCATCAAGCCGACCACATGAGAGCGGAAGTATATATATTTCGCCCATACTTCAGCGCAGCCAACGGGGCAAATCACCAGTCATCAATTCATGCATTGAAAAACAGTTAGCTACTTAACATCTTCAGGCTATTAAGTGCGGGGCAGAATACATGATGGCGAAGGTGGAGCCGAAGGTGAAGACGACGCAGACGATGAAGCAGGCCTTGTCGATGACCATGGCGGCGAACTTCCACTCGTTCTTGGCGTCGTTCTCCTCCTCGTCCCTCCGGAACTTGGAGGTGATCTTCCGGATCTCCTTCAGGATGCACACGATGTCGTACCTCATGCTGGCGCTGTTCACCGCGTAGTTGGCGTCATCACCCACCTGGGAAACACAGACAGAAGGGGCAGAATGAAGTGTCCCCAGTCTCTATATGTCCCCGTTTCTGTGTCCCCCTGACGCTGTCGTCCTCGTCTCTATGTGTCCCCGTTTCTGTGTCCCCATCACGCTGTCGTCCTCGTCTCTATATGTCCCCGTTTATATGTGTCCCCATCACGCTGTCGTCCTCGTCTCTATATGTCCCCGTTTCTGTGTCCCCCTCACGCTGTCGTCCTCGTCTCTATGTGTCCCCGTTTCTGTGTCCCCCTCACGCTGTCGTCCTCGTCTCTATATGTCCCCGTTTCTGTGTCCCCCTGACGCTGTCGTCCTCGTCCCTATATGTCCCCGTTTCTGTGTCCCCCTCACGCTGTCGTCCTCGTCTCTATATGTCCCCGTTTCTGTGTCCCCCTGACGCTGTCGTCCTCGTCTCTATGTGTCCCCGTTTCTGTGTCCCCCTCACGCTGTCGTCCTCGTCTCTATATGTCCCCGTTTATATGTGTCCCCCTGACGCTGTCGTCCTCGTCTCTATATGTCCCCGTTTCTGTGTCCCCATCACGCTGTCGTCCTCGTCTCTATATGTCCCCGTTTATATGTGTCCCCCTGACGCTGTCGTCCTCGTCTCTATATGTCCCCGTTTCTGTGTCCCCATCACGCTGTCGTCCTCGTCTCTATATGTCCCCGTTTATATGTGTCCCCCTGACGCTGTCGTCCTCGTCTCTATATGTCCCCGTTTCTGTGTCCCCCTGACGCTGTCGTCCTCGTCTCTATGTGTCCCCGTTTCTGTGTCCCCCTCACGCTGTCGTCCTCGTCTCTATATGTCCCCGTTTATATGTGTCCCCCTGACGCTGTCGTCCTCGTCTCTATATGTCCCCGTTTCTGTGTCCCCCTGACGCTGTCGTCCTCGTCTCTATGTGTCCCCGTTTCTGTGTCCCCCTCACGCTGTCGTCCTCGTCTCTATATGTCCCCGTTTATATGTGTCCCCCTGACGCTGTCGTCCTCGTCTCTATATGTCCCCGTTTCTGTGTCCCCATCACGCTGTCGTCCTCGTCTCTATATGTCCCCGTTTATATGTGTCCCCCTGACGCTGTCGTCCTCGTCTCTATATGTCCCCGTTTCTGTGTCCCCCTGACGCTGTCGTCCTCGTCTCTATGTGTCCCCGTTTCTGTGTCCCCCTCACGCTGTCGTCCTCGTCTCTATATGTCCCCGTTTATATGTGTCCCCCTGACGCTGTCGTCCTCGTCTCTATGTGTCCCCGTTTCTGTGTCCCCATCACGCTGTCGTCCTCGTCTCTATATGTCCCCGTTTATATGTGTCCCCCTGACGCTGTCGTCCTCGTCTCTATATGTCCCCGTTTCTGTGTCCCCATCACGCTGTCGTCCTCGTCTCTATATGTCCCCGTTTATATGTGTCCCCCTGACGCTGTCGTCCTCGTCTCTATATGTCCCCGTTTCTGTGTCCCCCTGACGCTGTCGTCCTCGTCTCTATGTGTCCCCGTTTCTGTGTCCCCCTCACGCTGTCGTCCTCGTCTCTATATGTCCCCGTTTATATGTGTCCCCCTGACGCTGTCGTCCTCGTCTCTATATGTCCCCGTTTCTGTGTCCCCATCACGCTGTCGTCCTCGTCTCTATATGTCCCCGTTTATATGTGTCCCCCTGACGCTGTCGTCCTCGTCTCTATGTGTCCCCGTTTCTGTGTCCCCCTGACGCTGTCGTCCTCGTCTCTATGTGTCCCCGTTTATATGTGTCCCTCTGACGCTGTCGTCCTCGTCTCTATGTGTCCCCGTTTATGTGTCCCCCTCACGCTGTCGTCCTCGTCTCTATGTGTCCCCGGTTCTATGTTTCCCCCTCACGCTGTCGTCCTCGTCTCTATTTGTCCCCGGTTCTATGTTTCCCCCTCACGCTGTCGTCCTCGTCTCTATGTGTCCCCGTTTCTGTGTCCCCCTCACGCTGTCGTCCTCGTCTCTATATGTCCCCGTTTCTATGTTTCCCCTCTCTCTATGTGTCCCGTCTCTATGTGTTCCACTCATTTTGTCCCTGTCGCTATGTGTCTCCGTCTATATTGTGTCCCCGCCTCTATGTGTCCACACCTCTATGTGTCCCCGTCTCTATGTGTTCCCGCCTCTATGTTTTATGTTCCCGTCTCTATGCTTCACTCTCTCTATGTGTTCCCCTCATTCTGTCCTCGTCTCTATGTGTCCTGTCTCTATGTGTTCCCCTCATTCTGTCCCTGTCTCTATGTGTCCTGTCTCTATGTGTTCCCCTCATTCTGTCCCTGTCTCTATGTGTCCTGTCTCTATGTGTTCCCCTCATTGTGTCCTCGTCTATATGTTTCCCTCTCTCTAGGTGTCCTCGTCTCTAGGTGTCCTCGTCTCTAGGTGTTTCCGTATTTGTATGTCCATATCTGGACTGTGTAGTTATAGTCATCACCAACCTGGCAGAGATAACAAAGTACGAAGACAATCAGCTGAAGGTCACGCAGGGCACAGTATGGGCAATGTAACAACAGGTCTGAAGGTCACGCAGGGCACATTATGGGCAATGTAACAACAGGTCTGAAGGTCACGCAGGGCACAGTATGGGCAATGTAACAACAGGTCTGACGGTGGAGTGCCTCAAACAGTCATGGGTAAAGGGCCGGCAACACTGCATATGATTCGATTCACTACGATCTGATTTCGACATTTGTGAGGCATGACTGACGTGCGATTCTACTGTCTGAATGCATCGGATTAAGTCCTACTAGATGATGGTCACTATAATTATTAGTGTAGTCTCCCGTACACGAATCTGATAACATATCTTATGTTCGGATCCGTCATTGTATGTGATTCCTCTACAGCGGCCTACGTGAGCGTAGTGAACGAACATGGTAGCGCTATGTTCATACGGAAGTATTCCACGTGAATCATGACGCACAGACATCGTCCCAATCGTATCATATTAGGGTCAAATGGTATGCAGGGTTACTAGGCCTTTACTGTACCAGCGATGCCACGGGCAGGTCACACTATACGTATGCAAACGCCGCTTGGAATCAGAAAGATGGAGGAGAATAGTGAAGAGAATGAGGAGGGGGGGGGGGGGGGGGGGGGGGGGGGGGGGGGGAGAGAACGCAACAAGGAGAGCAACAACAACGGGGAATATCAACTAGAACACCGGATCACGCATAGACCATCATTATCATCATCATCATCACCATCATAATCACCATCATCATTATTATCGTCATCGTCGTTACCATCATCATCATCTCATCATAATCACCATCATCATTATTATCGTCATCATCGTTATCATCATCGTTATCATCATCATAATCACCATCATAATCACCATCATCATTATTATCGTCATCGTCGTTACCATCATCATCATCT
Organism: Phymorhynchus buccinoides; assembly: GCA_017654935.2. Taxonomy (NCBI): domain Eukaryota; kingdom Metazoa; phylum Mollusca; class Gastropoda; order Neogastropoda; family Raphitomidae; genus Phymorhynchus; species Phymorhynchus buccinoides. The sequence goes on along the minus strand of CM065685.1, from coordinate 1,726,136 downwards.
CATCATAATCACCATCATCATTATTATCGTCATCATCGTTATCATCATCGTTATCATCATCATAATCACCATCATCATTATTATCGTCATCATCGTTATCATCATCATCATCATCATCATCATCATCTTCGCCATCACTCACCCTGTTCATCATGACATTGGCACTGCCGTTGGCCATTCTGATGTCGTCATCCATGTCAAGGACGTTGGCCATCAGTGACCTTGACTTCTCATCCAGCCTGTCCATCTTGACGTCGTTCAGCCTTGACCTTTGTATGGCCACGCGCCGGCTGACGTAGCCCCCTGGTCTCTCCATGCGCAGTATCCAGGCCAGCCACCCGCACACACAGTGCTTGATCTGCGGGGGAAAGGTAACGACAGTTTCAACACACTATTGTGCTTGCCTCTGTTTCAATGCTGTCCATTCATCTGGTCCTGCCTACCTCTCTGATCTCGTTCACCTGTACTCACCCTCCAGGTCTCTCCGTTCCTCTTCTGACAAATTTATCCTTTCTATTCCTCGTACAAACACTAAGACAAATGGTGAACGTTCATTTTCTTTCAGCGCCCCTTCTGTCTGGAACACCCTACCATATGAACTTCGTTCTGCTAAATCTTTCCAATCTTTCAAAACCGCTCTTAAAACTCACCTCTTCCGGCAATACCTCTGATTTCTTCCTTGTCCTGTTTCCTGCCTTATAGCTATGTTCCCCGCATTGTGTGTGGGTGTGTGCGCGCGTGCGCGTGTGTGGGTGTGTGCGGACGTGTGTGTGTGTGTGCGCGTGTGTGTGCGCGTGTGTGTGTTGTGGCTGTGTGCATGTTTGTGATAGTTGATATTGTAGGAGCTTATTTATGATCTATGTATTTATTTAAATAATTGCGAAGCGCCGTGAAAGAAAGGGCGCTCTATAAATGTTATTTCTTATTATGATTATTAGTAGGGCCTATTATGATTATGATTATTACTATTATTATTATTATTATTATTATTATTATGGTTGCCTAAAAATAATAACATCGTTCGATTGGAGAATACCTAGGACTTTCTTGGTATTGCAGTAACCCCAGGATCGTGCCACTATCTTGATGGTTAACAAAACGTCCCGCATGCACCTATTGCAGGTCGGAGGACGTTAAGCGGACTTTCACGCATTATTGTGTACGCGGCTTAATCTTGAAAGAAGAAATCAAACCAAAACGCGCGCACACGGTTAACATTCAGAACACACTCAAACAATAACGCTATTATGGTCCATCATACAAAGAGTTAATGAAAAATATAGGCGCGGGCTGGGGTTACGGGTCCATAACCCGCATTCCCCCGGCTACGGTTACGGGGCTCAGTCGCTGGACACCAACATTGTACGCATTGTCTTTGGGGGGAAACAAACAAACAACACCGAGCGCTGCAAAGTCCCCTCGCAGCATCGCCGAGCTACTCCGAAATCGGAATGTGTCGGTTGTACACATACATAAAAGCGCATCAAAACAGCACGTAACTACATAAAAACGCATCAAAACAGCACGTAACTGAATAGTTTTTTTATATATAGCCTTGGGGTTCGGACCCATGATTTGAGCGCGCGCGATCATGCGCACACGAGCGCACAGAAATATGCATGACAACTGTGTTATAGACCATTCATCAAGAAATGTTGTGAAAAACACTGCATTGAAATACATGCAAAACGTCGCGAGATATTAGCGATTATGTGTTTCGGGGTTTGAACCCCGTAACTGGCGCGATCTTGACCTTAATGTAAAACTAAATACATCAGTGGATAGCTTGCATCTTGGCAAACTAGTATACCAAAGTTGATGATGATACACTGAATAGTTTTTTAGACAAACGGACGAATAGCCGGACGGACGGACGAATAGCCGGACGGACGGACACCGGACGGACGGACACACCGGACAAAAACAATAGCTCCCCGAACCTTCGGCTCGGGGACTAATCACCTAACATTGATGCTAACATGTTCCTAACCATAACATTTTTTTTTAAATATCGAGCCCCGAAGCGTTAATTATGCGAAATAAGAACATGCATTTTGTTGACGAAACATTGGACTTTGAAGAGTTGCTATCCCTGAACAATGTCATGGTCTCGGTGTTTCAACACCCTAGTAACTGCGGCCACAAAGGAAAAAGAAGCCCACATATTTAACATAAAAGAATGCTTGGCCCTAAGAAAGAAATAGATGAGAGAAAGAGAGAAACAGGTGGGTTTTGAGGGTTGTTTTGAAAGCAGAGAGGGTCGGTCTCTGAGGGAG
>CM065685.1:1711360-1716360 GCA_017654935.2 Phymorhynchus buccinoides | reverse complement strand
ATTTGGTAAAAAGGGATCTAATTACGATAAGTTCCTTCCCCTTATTCATTTCATTATTTGGCAATATCTTTCTTTTTAGCAGCAAAGGTGGACCCGGTTATCCCGGATAAGCAGCTAGCTCCATTGTTGGATAACCAATGGTGCAATGACAGACACGAGAGACCAGATACAATTTACGTGTTTATGCACCTATGTTTTGAAAACCAAAGACCTTGCAGCAACGTGTTTCATTGGAAATAAAACAAACAGAAATAACAGAAACAAAATAAAATGGACTAATTTACTCTTGAAATACTCAGTTGATACTAAGCGAACGTGGACAAGATTATAACTGGATTAGATACATAGATGGACTACAGTGCTCTCTCTCTCTCTCTCTCTCTCTCTCTCTCTCTCTCTCTCTCTCTCTCTCTCTCTCTCTCTCTCTCTCTCTCTCTCTCTCTCTCTCTCTCTCTCTCTCTCTCTCTCTCTCTCTCTCTCTCTCTCTCTCTCTATCTCTCTCTCTCCCCCTCCATGCCTGACCTGTTGTACATCAGTATGTCGGGGACCCACACCATGCTGACTGGCACTCGGATGGTGGTCACATTGCCGAAGTCCGCGGGGTCCCAGATCAGGTTGTACGCTTGCCACGACTGACAAGGGGCACGAAGGCAAACACATAATGTAGAACGTAATTTCAACAAAACAAGGTTTAATCTTTTTATTCTTAGTACCAGGGCCGGACCTAATGTTTTAAGGGTTGGGGACTAATTCATCGAAGGTGCGAAGCACCAAGACCCATATGGAGAACCGGGGACATGCTCCCCCGGAAAAGAAAAACAAATCCGAGAAGCAAAATAGTGCAATCTGGGCATGAAATAAAGGACCAATACCGTTACTGTTCATAGCCCTATTGAAACATGTTTTGAACCATTAAGTGCACATCATGCTGCTTCCACACTGCTAGGTATAGCCCGCGAGGAAATGTAGCTGCCGCTCGCGACATGAATTGTTTTCGTTGTTGTTTTTATGAGGAAAAAGGGTGGGGGCTAGCCCCCTAAACCTCCCCCCCCCCCCCCCCCCCCCCCCCCCCCCCCCCCCCCCCCCCCCCCCCGAGTAGGTCCGGCCCTGCTTATTACATGAACAAAAACATACCATGGCTATCGCAATATGGCTAAGGTTGTCGGCAGGGCTATAAATCAGCGTGACTTGACCGAACGAGGCCGCTGCAATGCATACCATGCGATCCGACTGTGACGGTGTCTGTGAGTCATGGTTCATTTAAAACGCTTTCGTCTAAAGGTTCTACTATGTTCGTTCACTGCATTCACGTAGACCTGACATCAGGTTCTACTATGTTCGTTCACTGCATTCACGTAGACCCGACATCAGAGTCGTGGAAGGGGTACTACAACATATAGTGAACAAAAATATCACATCCATTGAGACAGCATAATTTCACATGAATCACGCCTTACAAATGCCACAGTCGGATCACAATGAATCGAATCGTATGCAGTGTAGCGGCTCCTTGATATAGATTGGTCTACACATGCTGACAAACTTATCCACCAGTGTTGATGTGTAATGTGTGGGTGGAGGGTCATAAAGGTGAACTTGGCACATACTTTATTGGAATGATGCTTTGTTTGTCTCACTTTGGCTCTGATCCACGCATTGCTAGATGATTGGTATCGTAATCAACTTTGGGGGAGGGGAGTTAAATAGAAAGAGAGTTTTCCCCTTTGTTCAATTTCGTATTGCTGATAGTTATACTGTTGTTAGCATTCTGTATACGGAAAGCAAAACCATTTGCAGAGCTATAGGCCTCAATGAACCGCCCGTTTCAGAATGGAAGCCATAAGGCACTAGCATTACCACCAGAGGAAGATTGACAGTCAGAAGGTACTAGCACTACCACCACAGGAATATTGAAAGTCAGAAGGTACTAGCACTACCACCAAATGAATATTGAAAGTCAGAAGGTACTAGCACTACCACCAAAGGAAGATTGAAAGTCAGAAGGTACTACCACTACCACCAGAGGAAGATTGAAAGTCAGAAGGTACTACCACTACCACCAAAGGAAGATTGAAAGTCAGAAGGTACTAGCACTACCACCAAAGGAAGATTGAACGTCAGAAGGTACTAGCACTACCACCAAAGGAAGATTGAAAATCAGAAGGTACTAGCACTACCACCAGAGGAAGATTGAAAGTCAGAAGGTACTAGCACTACCACCAAAGGAAGATTGAAAATCAGAAGGTACTAGCACTACCACCAGAGGAAGATTGAAAGTCAGAAGGTACTACCACTACCACCAAAGGAAGATTGAAAGTCAGAAGGTACTAGCACTACCACCAACGGAAGATTGAAAGTCAGAAGGCACTAGCACTACCACCAGAGAAAGATTGAAAGTCAGAAGGTACTAGCACTGCCACCAGAGGAAGATTGACAGCCATAAGGTACTAGCACTACCATCAGAGGAAGAATGAAATCCAGAAGGCACTAGCACTACCACCAGAGGAAGAATGAAATCCAGAAGGCACTAGCACTACCACCAGAGGAAGAATGAAATCCAGAAGGCACTAGCACTACCATCAGAGGAAGAATGACAGCCATAAGGCACTAGCACTACCATCAGAGGAAGAATGACAGCCATAGCCAGAAGGCACTAGCACTACCATCAGAGGAAGAATGACAGCCATAAGGCACTAGCACTACCATCAGAGGAAGAATGAAAGCCATAAGGCACTAGCACTACCACCAGAGGAAGAATGACAGCCATAAGGAACTAGCACTACCACCAGAGGAAGAATGACAGCCATAAGGCACTAGCACTACCACCAGAGGAAGAATGACAGCCATAAGGCACTAGCACTACCATCAGAGGAAGAATGACAGCCATAAGGCACTAGCACTACCACCAGAGGAAGAATGACAGCCATAAGGCACTAGCACTACCATCAGAGGAAGAATGACAGCCATAAGGACACTAGCACTACCACCAGAGGAAGAATGAAATCCAGAAGGCACTAGCACTACCATCAGAGGAAGAATGACAGCCATAAGGCACTAGCACTACCACCAGAGGAAGAATGACAGCCATAAGGCACTAGCACTACCATCAGAGGAATGACAGCCATAAGGCACTAGCCAGAGGAAGAATAAGGCACTAGCACTACCACCAGAGGAAGAATGTACTAGCAACCACCAGAAGATTGCAGCCAGAAGGCACTAGCACTACCACCAGAGGAAGAATGACAGCCATAAGGCACTAGCACTACCATCAGAGGAAGAATAAGGAATCACCAAAGGAAGAATGACAGCCATAAGGCACTAGCACTACCATCAGAGGAAGAATGACAGCCAGAAGGCACTAGCACTACCATCAGAGGAAGAATGACAGCCATAAGGCACTAGCACTACCATCAGAGGAAGAATGAGCCATAAGGCACTAGCACTACCATCAGAGGAAGAATGACAGCCATAAGGCACTAGCACTACCATCAGAGGAAGAATGAAATCCAGAAGGCACTAGCACTACCATCAGAGGAAGAATGACAGCCATAAGGCACTAGCACTACCATCAGAGGAAGAATGACAGCCATAAGGCACTAGCACTACCACCAGAGGAAGAATGACAGCCATAAGGCACTAGCACTACCATCAGAGGAAGAACAACAGCTGGTAGGACCTTCTGGCACTAGAGAAGAATGGTCAGTGTGGGGTGGCGTTGTTTGTTGAGCCCCAAGTATTAGCTCCAGGCATATAACCCTGTGTCTTTAAACGGCTAATCCCACAAGTCTCACATTAAGGTTTATTCACGTATGTTCGAGAGTTGAAGTGCGGGATAATCCTTCTCGCTTAAAATGTTTCGATGCGTTTGGTGATTTAAAGAAATATGTTATTATTTCCCATTTCAACATTCTGATGATAGAATTGTGATTAAACACGAATTAACCATCATAAGGAAACACGTTCAAACTTCAGAATGCACATTAATTCTAATAAATGAAGCAATAATATAAAGTAGAAACAATATCACAATGTATTAATGCACATGAAATAAATCACAAAATGTCCATAGCTATTCAGTGTTCTTAATACTCCAATGTATACTCATCAATGCCCTTCATCATTATTTAAAAAAAAAATTGTGAACACAAATCGTGTTGCATTAAATAGTATTTAAGCATCTTATTCCGTAACGCAATTGTATAGGAAGGGACACAATTGTTGGAAGCATTATTAACATTTTGCATGAACGCCGTATCTTCCTGATTATAAAAACACAATACCTAGTCATCATTATTGATAACATTTTTTTAATTCACTTTTGTTCTGTGATAATAATATGTATAAAGTTATCTATTCTGTAATGAAACCACATAATTAAATTCATTAAGTATGGCCTATATGCCAACATGATATACATATCACACACATAGCTATGCATAGCAAAATGATATCAATCAAGTCAGAGACAGTGAGACAGGGGGAGAGAGAATAAAATAGTTTTAGGAGAGAGAGTGTGAGAGAGAGAGAGAGAGAGAGAGAGAGAGAGAGAGAGAGAGAGAGAGAGAGAGGACGAGTGAGGCGAGAGAGTCGAGATGAGAGGAGGAGATGCTGAGAGCGATGAGATAGAGGAGTGAGGATGAGGGAGATAGCGAAGAGGAGACGAGAAGAGAGAGAATGGAGAGAGACGGGAGAGAGGAGGGAAGAGAGAGAAGCTTGGAGAGCGAGAGAGGAGAGACGAGAGACGAGAGGGAGAGGGGAGAGAGGAGGAGGAGATGAGCAGAGAGAGGAGAGAGAGGCAGGATGAGATGATGCGAGAGAGGGGCAAGAAGCAGGGGGAGAGATGAGAGAGAGAGGAGAGAGATCAGGGGGAGAGAAGAAGAGAGCACCCGAGAGTGAGTGGGAGAGAAGAGAGAGAGGAGAGAGCTGTAGACGAGAGAGAGAGAGAGAAGAAACAGTCAGACAGATAGAGACGAACAAACAACAACAACAAAGCAAGCAGT
>CM065685.1:1698860-1703860 GCA_017654935.2 Phymorhynchus buccinoides | reverse complement strand
TTTGTGTGTGCGTGCATGCGTGCGTGTGCGTGCGTGCGTGTGTGCGTGCGTGTGTGTGTGTGTGTGTGCGAGCGTGCGTGCGTGCGTGCGTGCGGTGCGTGCGTGCGTGCAGCGCGCGCGCGCGCGCGCGTGTGTGTGTGTGTGTGGTGTGTGGTGTCTGGGCATAAGCTTTCGAACTGTTGGTCGGGCGCTCTTTTGGCTGTCTCAGGACGAGACCTCCTGGAATAATACAATAACTTCCTATTCCCTCCGTCAGCGACCGACCCTCTCTCTCTGCTTTCAAATCAAACCTCAAAACCCACCTGTTCCCCCGTCATTAAAGCTCAGCTCTCTTTCTCTTCCCTCCCTTGACATTAGGTCCGTTTCTGCTGTATACCATTTACATCAAACGTATGTTTTCGCTTTGTATTGCATTTTAAGCTTGAATGCGTTATGAATGCTAACATGTGTGTGTGCGCTTTGATTTGATTTATATCAAGATTCATGCGCCGTAGAAATACTGTATGAAAATATTATTGTTGTTGTAGCTGCTGAGCTGTTGTTGTTGTTGGTTGTTGTTGTTGTTGTTGTTGTTGTCGTTGTGTGTGTGGTATGTTGTTTTTGTTGTTGTCGTCGTCGTTGTTGTCGTCGTCATTGTTGTTGTCGTCGTTGTAGGTGTGCACGCGGCGCGCGCGGCGGTGTGTTGTGGTGTGTGTGTGTTGTGTGTGTGTTGTGCATGTGTGTGCGCACTAGTGTGTGTGTGTGTGTGTGTGTGGGTGTGTGTGTGTGGGTGTGTGTGAGTGTGCGCGCGCGTGTGCGTGCCTGCGTTTGCGTGCGTGCGACCAGGTGTTTGTAAAGTGTGAGGGGAGGTTGGGCGAAAAAGTGGTGTGTATGTGTGTGCGTGCCGTGTGTGTGAGGTGTGTGGGTGTATGTGGATGGGTGTGCGTACGTTTGAGGTTTTTGGGAGCGTGGGTGTGTCTGTGTGTGTACGTGCATGCGAGTGTGCGTGTGTGGTCTGTCTGTCTGATTGTGTGTATATCTTTCTTTGTGAGAACACGATTTACATGCATTATTCTGTGTGCAATGGTGTGTTTGATGTGTGTGTGTGGTGTTGTGTGTGTGTGTTGTGTGTGTGTGTGTGTGGTGTGTGCACCATTCTCGTTGTGTGTACGATTCTCCCTGCCGTGTGGTCTAAAGACTTATATATTCTCTGTCACTGTCTGATTCGTTTTGTATCGATATATACTCCTTGTCCGTGAACACCGACTTACATGCATCTTCTGGTGCAAACAAAGTGGTATTGTATGTATATGTCTTGCTGTTATATGGGTTACGACGGGCATCGAAGTGAGAGAGAGATTTTGACAGAGAGAGTGTGAGAGAGATAGACAGAGACAGAGAGAAGAGAGAGAGAGAGGAAGAGGAGAGAGAGAGATAGTAGATAGAGAGAGAGAGAGAGATGATGGGAGAGATGAGAGAGAGAGACAGAGAGATAGAGAGAGAGTGAGAGAGAGAGAGAGAGAGAGACAGAGAGGAGAGAGAAGAGAGAGAGAGAGAGAGAGAGAGAGAGATGAGAGAGAGAGAGACAGAGAGAGAGAGAGAGATGAGAGAGAGAGAGAGAGAGATGAGAGAGAGAGAGAGGAGACGAGAGAGAGAGAGAGAGAGAGAGAGAGAGAGAGATAGATAGAGAAAAAGAGAGAGAGAGAGAGAGGAGAGACAGAGAGAGAGAGAGAGAGAAGAGAGAGGAATTAGAGAACGAGATGGAGAGAGAGATGGAGAGCTGAGACAGAGAGAGAGAGAGAGAGAGAGGCGACACGATAAGAGAGAGAGAGAGACATATAGAAGAGAGACCAGAGAGAAGAGTGAGAGAGAGACATAGAGAGAGAGAGACAGAAATCTGTAGAGAGACAGAGAGAGACTATCATCTGGACTCTTTTCATTGGACGTTCTGTACACATAATTTGTGACGGTTGGAATAAAGCGTTCCAGAAACAAGTGTTAAACATTATGAAATAAGCATGATATTATGTAAAGGCTTGAGACATGATAAGAGATAGAACATTAAAATGAAAGCGTTCGCATTGAACATCTCCTACTACAGTTTATTAGTTAAACACACACAACAATACAGTAAATCTAATTGTTACCCCAACACAATAATGAACGATTATGTTAATAGTAAGGTGCCTAAAACGTGTGTGCCTAAACTCTACGTTAATAGAGATCGTTAGAGCTGTTGTCAAATAATGTGTTAGCCATGAAACTACCAGAGCACTGTACCGAGTCTTTGAACATAATGACATAAACAAAAATAAATAACTACCAGATGGTGTGTGTGTGTGTGTGTGTGTGTGTGTGTGTGTGTGTGTGTGTGTGTGTGTGTGTGTGTGTGTGTGTGTGTGTGTGTGTGTGTGTGTGTGTGTGTGTGTGTGTGTGATTAAAATGTTACAGCTTTAGTTGTTAAGTCAGTTAGGACGACACCAAGGCACGGTATTGGATCCGTCCACATTCACAGGCAAAAACACGAATAAGCTTTCAACATAACCTGCGACAAATATAACTGCGAAAAAAATGGACATTAAAGGGAAGGGTCGGTACACTGGTAATTACAGCCATGAGCAGGGTTATAGTTGTCCGTTTGTCAGCCATTGTTGTCTTACCAGTTTGGTCCAGATATTGGACATAAGGCTTTCACTTCGTTCATCCTAAAACAGTCAATACAATGAACAGTACAATTGTGAAATGTTGTGTTGCTCAAACAATGTTGTCTTAATGTAAAAGCAGTACCGAAATGACTATACATAATACAGTCAATCCACAATGGTAACTGCAGAAAGAAGAGTGGCAAACACTTGTCTCATATTCAAGAAATTCCTTTTTGAAACAGTCGTTCTTAAAATAACATAAAAAACGAAAAAAATAGGCATAAGCATAAAATCAGCCTATTGTGTGTTTGTTAGGTGAGCTTAAGTGATGAAACCGAGACGAAACAATAAGTAAAGAATGGAAGCTTGAAAATAAATAACCAAAAAAAGGAAGACAAGGCAGAAGTAAAGACATAAAAATGCATAAAAACACATTGATATGATTCTGTTCTAATATCCGTTGAGAGCTATTCGTCAGTTATGTTTTATGTCTGACCACAACATCAAAATAGCTTCCTGGTGCTCCAGGACTCTGACCGGGTGAGGGCCTGGGGGAGTTTGCTTCGAATAAAAGGGCGCATTTGCCTTTTTTTAATCATGTGCAGGCCTAACGCTGCTACGGGTTGGCGACATAGAACCGTAGTTTATTACTACGTTTGTTAAAGACCTCCCACGTTATGTATCACATTCCCTCTAATGCTAAGAAGTTTTCTTACCAGCTATAAGAGGGAAAACACGTCACAAACCGTGAATCTGACACGTGACGTGGTGGGTCTTTAATACTAGCTCTATTTATAGCAACGTGCTTTTCGTGAGTGCGCAAAAGTTATAAATGTTTTGCTTAATGATGAAATATAGTGTACACTTAACTTCTTTGTAAGAGGTTAATTCTAAATCTGCTTTGATTTTATTTATTGCCTATAAACTGCTTAATAAGTAATACTTTTCAACAGGATATCACAATTGTGGAATAAATTGTGTCTTCTTTCAACCTAAATTTAAGTAAATACCACAAAGCTTGCTTCTTAGACAAACAACCCAGCACTTGCATTGAAGTTTTGAAGTTTTCGAAAATCACATATTATGAGATGGCAACTCTCAACAATTAAGTATAGAAAAGTGGACTCCAAATCTCGACCTTTGACATGATGGTCTGACGAACCAGAACAGGGTCGCTGGCAATCGTAGCGGCGCGAAACAAAAGACACGGACAGAAAAGGAATAACATACAAGATACCAATCGAAAAATAATAACGAAACAATGAAATGTTGTAAACTAATTGAAAACAATATTTAAAACAATTATGAAGATGACATTCTAAAAATGCGATAAAAAGTGCGTGGAAGAACACAAACATGAAATGAATTAGAAATACTCAATTGGTTAAGCATTCCTGTGGGGAAAACAAACACTGCACGTAATATCAGAAAACAACATGGGCACGAATAATCCAGGATCAAGACTCATTCAGTAATACAAAAAAGTGCAGTAAGCATCCTTCCAGAAGATGGGCTTACTATTTTGAGCCATAAAATGGAATTCATCGACTCCTGTCTCTCCACCTATGGGAAGAATAATAACCACACATGGTTATGGAAATAGCACTTGATGATAAAGGATTACCAAACAAACTACAGGAAAGCCATATAAGTACAATGTCAGGGATGATGACTCCATCGAGTAACAAAACCGCACTCATTTGTGAAGTGGAAGTCCGCACGGGAGTAGAAAGTAGTCCGTCTGCCCACACGTTAAATATCACTCTGACATATACAGACACGTAGAATAACAGACAGACAGACAGACAGACAAACAGCTACGGTCTAACTTCCGCTGCTTACTGTTGTGTGATTAAGAACACTCTCCGCCAGGGACACAAAGACACACAAACATAACCAGGCTTATAGTTAGTGTCTGAACTAACTCCCTTTTATCATGCAGGCATAGAGGCAGCAGAAAAAAATAATTATGTAGAGTGGCACAGAGGTATCGCGTTCGCCTCGTGTCAAGTAAACCCAAGTTCGAACCTGGGTGCAGGGCATTTTCCCTCTCACTCTGACTAGCTTACGGTCTGAAATTGGAGTCTTTCGGATGAGACGATACACCGAGGGCCCGTGTGCCCATGCACTTAGCACACGTTAAACCCAGTGACAACGAAACAAATGTAATTTGGTCAAAACACACAAACACACCAGGGACACCCTCAAACATAACCATACACAAAGACACTTTCCTTCACTCATAACCAGACACAAAGACACACAAACATCGCATGCAAAAAAAAAAACATAACCAGGGTGGCGCGCCTCTGGTATTTGCGACGCTAGCTCTCCATGTGGGATCAACCCGAATTTCACAGGGACGCCTCTGTGACA
>CM065685.1:1688860-1691360 GCA_017654935.2 Phymorhynchus buccinoides | reverse complement strand
AAACATTTTCAACACAAGGTCAAAAACTTAACAGCGGAAAGACGAAATTTTTTAGAAGAGATGTTTGTTTTTTTTTTTTTTTGGGGGGTGGGTTTTTTTTTTTTTTTTTTTTTTTTGTTTTTTTTTATTGTTTTTTTTGTTTTTTTTTGTTAAAATCCTGCCTTCCTCCACAGGCCAATCCAGTCTTTTTTTATCCCTTCTTATTTCTATTTTCCTCCTCCTGGCCAGATATCCAGGACAGTAAGAGATGTGGTAGGAGGGGCCGTTGATTTTTGAGGGTTAAAAAAAATGAAAAAAACAAAAAACAAAACAAAAGAATAAATTAAAAAAAATAAATTTTTTTTTTTTTGTTTTTTTTTTGGAGGGTTAATTTTTTATTTGACAGAAGAGAGATTCCATGTTAGCGTTCCGATTGTTGTGTTTTTTTTTTTTTTTTAGGCTAGATTGTTGGGTCAAGTTAATCCTGGCACATCCGGACCGTCATTCCATGTATCGTTCCGATCACGGCCCTCTGTGGCCATCTATTGTTGGGGGGTTAATCCTGGCATAATCCGGACCGTCCCTTTCCATGTATCGTTCGCATCACGGCCCTCTGTGGCCATCTATTGTTGGGGGGTGGGGATTCCACGGCCCTCTGTGGCCATCTATTGTTGGGGGGTTAATCCTGGCATATCCGGATCGTCATTCCATGTATCGTTCCGATCACGGCCCTCTGTGGCCATCTATTGTTGGGGGGTTAATCCTGGCATATCCGGACCGTCATTCCATGTATCGTTCCGATCACGGCCCTCTGTGGCCATCTATTGTTGGGGGGTTAATCCTGGCATATCCGGACCGTCATTCCATGTTATCGTTCCGATCACGGCCCTCTGTGGCCATCTATTGTTGGGGGGTTAATCCTGGCATATCCGGACCGTCATTCCATGTATCGTTCCGATCACGGCCCTCTGTGGCCATCTATTGTTGGGGGGTTAATCCTGGCACAAATATCCGGACCGTCATTCCATGTATCGGGGTTCCGATCACGGCCCTCTGTGGCCATCTATTGTTGGGGGGTTAATCCTGGCATATCCGGACCGTCATTCCATGTATCGTTCCGATCACGGCCCTCTGTGGGCCATCTATTGTTGGGGGGTTAATCCTGGCATATCCGGACCGTCATTCCATGTATCGTTCCGATCACGGCCCTCTGTGGCCATCTATTGTTGGGGGGTTAATCCTGGCACATCCGGACCGTCATTCCATGTATCGTTCCGATCACCGTCCCTCATGTGGACATCTATTGTTGGGGGGTAAATCTCCTGGCAAAAACATCCCGGACCGCCCGTTTCGATGCCCCTCTGTGGCCATCTATTGTTGGGGGGTTAATCCTGGCATATCCGGACCGTCATTCCATGTATCGTTCCGATCACGGCCCTCTGTGGCCATCTATTGTTGGGGGGTTAATCCTGGCACATCCGGACCGTCATTCCATGTATCGTTCCGATCACGGCCCTCTGTGGCCATCTATTGTTGGGGGGTTAATCCTGGCATATCCGGATCGTCATTCCATGTATCGTTCCGATCACGGCCCTCTGTGGCCATCTATTGTTGGGGGGTTAATCCTGGCATATCCGGACCGTCATTCCATGTATCGTTCCGATCACGGCCCTCTGTGGCCATCTATTGTTGGGGGGTTAATCCTGGCATATCCGGATCGTCATTCCATGTATCGTTCCGATCACGGCCCTCTGTGGCCATCTATTGTTGGGGGGTTAATCCTGGCATATCCGGATCGTCATTCCATGTATCGTTCCGATCACGGCCCTCTGTGGCCATCTATTGTTGGGGGGTTAATCCTGGCATATCCGGACCGTCATTCCATGTATCGTTCCGATCACGGCCCTCTGTGGCCATCTATTGTTGGGGGGTTAATCCTGGCATATCCGGACCGTCATTCCATGTATCGTTCCGATCACGGCCCTCTGTGGCCATCTATTGTTGGGGGGTTAATCCTGGCATATCCGGACCGTCATTCCATGTATCGTTCCGATCACGGCCCCTCTGTGGCCATCTATTGTTGGGGGGTTAATCCTGGCATATCCGGACCGTCATTCCATGTATCGTTCCGATCACGGCCCTCTGTGTAGCCATCTATTTTGGGGGGTTAATCCTGGCATATCCGGACCGTCATTCCATGTATCGTTCCGATCACGGCCCTCTGTGGCCATCTATTGTTGGGGGGTTAATCCTGGCATATCCGGACCGTCATTCCATGTATCGTTCCGATCACGGCCCTCTGTGGCCATCTATTGTTGGGGGGTTAATCCTGGCATATCCGGACCGTCATTCCATGTATCGTTCCGATCACGGCCCTCTGTGGACATCTATTTTTTGGAATATCTGTCTTTTTTTTTTCCAATTCCACCCCCCCCCCCTCCCCAACCCCCAAGCTTCCATTGTTGAATGACACTTCTATTTAAAGCCCTAAATCAGCTGCCAAATACATATAAATTATGGA
>CM065685.1:1671360-1681360 GCA_017654935.2 Phymorhynchus buccinoides | reverse complement strand
ATGCACACAGACAGACAGACGGATCAGAGAATAAAGGCAACGAAAGATACTACCAGAATAAAGACAACGATCGCCTGACAGATAAAACCAATAATTAGGATTATGTCAGAACATGGACGGGATATCTACAATAAGAATATTGTGTAAAATAACAAAAATAATAATGTTCTAAAATTACAATCCCTCGAAGAGAGTAGAAGAGATGGGATGCCATGTTGGTGGATCCAGTGAAGGATTCAATAAGGGAGGTCATAGAAATCGTAGTGAACACCAACATACTCCCAGTGAGGAGGAATGTAGAGGTGTGCCTGGATCAGGTAGACTGATGCGCTTTCCTTCTTCGAAGTATGATATAAACGTACAACAAATTAAAGAAGAAAAAACAACCACACCATGAATCTTTCCTCTTATTATATATATAGTTTGCTTTAATAAAACTTTATTTGTGTCCAATGTATAAGTTTGTGAACCTAAGAAAGAAACTCAATAAATTTCAATTTCAACTTTACGATTTGTTCTGTGTTCTGAAAAGAATAAAATAAAATAATGTGCTGATTTACTTTTTCTCCCAATGGGGGGGGGGGGGGGGGGGGGGGGGAGATAGACAATGCCTATGCAAAGACAGCTGTTTCGTCTTTGAGAAAGACTCTTCAGTCTGCATATCGGCCTGCAAAGAATGTCCACAGTGAACATTCAAACTGAGCTAGAAGACTTTCTCCAAGAGAAAGGTTGTCCTCTTTGCACCAGATTGAAAGTCCACAATAAAAGCAAACCAGCACTTAATTCAAAAGAAATGGTAAAAATCTTGTGTAAAATAACAAAAATAGTAATGTTCTAAAATTACAATCCCTCGAAGAGAGTAGAAGAGATGGGATGCCATGTTGGTGGATCCAGTGAAGGATTCAATAGGGGAGGTCATAGAAATCGTAGTAAACACCAACATACTCCCGGTGAGGAGGAATGTAGAGAGGTGTGCCTGGATCAGGTAGACTGATGCGCTTTCCTTCTTGGAAGTATGATATATATATATATATATATATATATATATATATATATATATATATATATATATCTCTCACCCACCCCATTTATCTCTGTGTCTGTCTTTATGTCTCTCTCTCTCTCTCTCTCTCTCTCTCTCTCTCTCTCTCTCTCTCTCTCTCTCTCTCTCTCTCTCTCTCTCTCTCTCTCTCTCTCTCTCTCTCTCTCTCTCTCTCTCTCTCTCTCCTCTCTCTCTCTCTCTCTCTCTCTCTCTCTCTCTCTCTCTCTCTCCCCCTTTACTGACCACATCAATGAGTTGTTGCAGTATGATTCCAAACTTGACCTGCACCGGTTCACTCTCGTTGAATACCGGTCTTTCCAGTTTGCTGTAGTTACCGGTGAACAAATGCTCCAGGATTCGTCTCTCGTGTAGCGCCCCCTGGCTCTCTGTAACAAATAGAGGAACACGAAATGAGCATAAAAACAAACATAAACAAAACAAGCAGTCTGATGTCGATTCCGTTTTATGTTCCGAATTCTACGGAAATTCAAAGTTAACTAGCGCAACGCCCCGTACTGGTAACGCCTAGTATCGGTAACGCTGAGTACCGGTTTCGCCGGGTCCGCGAAATATTATATTTTTACTTTTGTGGCTGAAAACCCAATGTTTAGTCTCCTACCACTTTCAAGGCCTACCGATCTCACACACACGGACGGACACTTGGCTTTTTACTATATGATGATGATGATTATTTTGTTGTGCTCCTCAATTTGTTTTGTTCTGCAAGAAAGCTGAAACATTCAAGGGAAGTCACTGATGTTCAGTCGTCCCAAAATGTAAGTGGACGTTTCATATTATGCTCCTCGAAAAAGCAAGCAAACAAGCATAGTTGTGCTACCAAATACAGATTTGGTAGCACAATTGTACAATCTGTTGCAATAGTTATGGATAAATGTTCCAGAATCATTAGTTGTCTTGAACAGCACCTCCCAATACAACGATTGAATTAAGCAATAATAATCGCAATAATAGCATGATGATAACTCGGCCAACATTACACAGTAAACAAAACATCACGATCACATTGGCGCCTTTTTGACAGCATAATGTATGATGTCGCCGCGTGGCTCCACGACCTACTGATTGTTATCAACAGTCGGGCAATTTAAAGACACTTTCTCCGACTACATCCGTCGCGACTATCGTCCGAATTGGCGCCTGCGACATATAGTTAACATCCTGTATGGCATAGTTAGTAGAGCTGCCAGGGAGTTCACATGATTAACCAAAGAGCCAGCAGCTGTGCAGCGTCTACTCTGGTTGGTTGCAAACTGACAATGGTTACGTATGAACACATGATGTAAGGCGTGCGAGTGACAGCTACGAATCACATGAGTGGCTTGGTAATTAGCAATTACTTCACTTTCCTGTTTACAACAAAATACGTTCTCAATGACATAATATCATTGCAGCACCTCTTCTGACGAGTTTCATAATGGTAAGTTCTTCTTTGTGCACTGTGGGCTTGATGTGAAAGGTCAAAGTGTGGGGTGTAGCATTGAATAATGGCGTCATTGTTTCCCCCAGAATATTCAATTTATATCTGATGTACGCTCGTTATTAGTGACAGTGCACAATGGGGATATGTAGCACAGCAAAACCATGCGACAGCATCCATCAACCAGCCATCGTGCGTGTATGTGTGTGTCTGCGTGTGCCTGTGCGTTCGTGTGCACTTGCATGCGCGGCTTAATTAAAATTAGAATAACGTAGTTGGAATATAAGACGATTTTCTGGTGAATTTGCTTCCAATACGAAGTGAGTATTGGGTTTTCCGTTTGTTTAGCCACAAGCATGCAGGCTTGTAACGCTATAGAAATTCCGTTCAATACCATGTAATGCATCTCTTTTTCTCTGTGTGTCTACGTCTGTGTCTGTGTCTGTTTGTCTGTCTGTCCTCCAGTCTGCCAGTCTGTCTGTCTCTCATTGGATGCATGTCTGTCTGTCCTCCAGTCTGCCAGTGTGTCTGTCCTCCAGTCTGCCAGTCTGTCTGTCCTCCAGTCTTCCAGTCTGTCTGTCCTCCAGTCTGCCAGTCTGTCTGTCCTCCAGTCTTCCAGTCTGTCTGTCTCTCATTGGATGCATGTCTGTCTGTCCTCCAGTCTGCCAGTCTGTCTGTCCTCCAGTCTGCCAGTCTGTCTGTCCTCCAGTCTGCCAGTGTGTCTGTCTCTCATTGGATGCATGTCTGTCTGTCCTCCAGTCTGCCAGTCTGTCTGTCCTCCAGTCTGCCAGTCTGTCTGTCCTCCAGTCTGCCAGTGTGTCTGTCCTCCAGTCTGCCAGTCTGTCTGTCCTCCAGTCTGCCAGTGTGTCTGTCCTCCAGTCTGCCAGTCTGTCTGTCCTCCAGTCTGCCAGTGTGTCTGTCCTCCAGTCTGCCAGTGTGTCTGTCCTCCAGTCTGCCAGTCTGTCTGTCCTCCAGTCTGCCAGTGTGTCTGTCCTCCAGTCTGCCAGTCTGTCTGTCCTCCAGTCTGCCAGTCTGTCTGTCCTCCAGTCTGCCAGTGTGTCTGTCTCTCATTGGATGCATGTCTGTCTGTCCTCCAGTCTGCCAGTCTGTCTGTCCTCCAGTCTGCCAGTCTGTCTGTCCTCCAGTCTGCCAGTCTGTCTGTCCTCCAGTCTGCCAGTGTGTCTGTCCTCCAGTCTGCCAGTCTGTCTGTCCTCCAGTCTGCCAGTCTGTCTGTCCTCCAGTCTGCCAGTCTGTCTGTCTCTCATTGGATGCATGTCTGTCTGTCCTCCAGTCTGCCAGTCTGTCTGTCCTCCAGTCTGCCAGTCTGTCTGTCTCTCATTGGATGCATGTCTGTCTGTCCTCCAGTCTGCCAGTCTGTCTGTCCTCCAGTCTGCCAGTCTGTCTGTCCTCCAGTCTGCCAGTCTGTCTGTCCTCCAGTCTGCCAGTCTGTCTGTCCTCCAGTCTGCCAGTCTGTCTGTCCTCCAGTCTGCCAGTCTGTCTGTCTCTCATTGGATGCATGTCTGTCTGTCCTCCAGTCTGCCAGTCTGTCTGTCCTCCAGTCTGCCAGTCTGTCTGTCCTCCAGTCTGCCAGTGTGTCTGTCCTCCTCATTCTGCCATGTCTGTCTGTCCTCCAGTCTGCCAGTGTGTCTGTCCTCCAGTCTGCCAGTCTGTCTGTCCTCCAGTCTGCCAGTCTGTCTGTCTCTCATTGGATGCATGTCTGTCTGTCCTCCAGTCTGCCAGTGTGTCTGTCCTCCAGTCTGCCAGTCTGTCTGTCCTCCAGTCTGCCAGTGTGTCTGTCTCCATTGGATGCATGTCTGTCTGTCCTCCAGTCTGCCAGTGTGTCTGTCCTCCAGTCTGCCAGTCTGTCTGTCCTCCAGTCTGCCAGTCTGTCTGTCCTCCAGTCTGCCAGTCTGTCTGTCTCCATTGGAGTGTCTGTCTGTCCTCCAGTCTGCCAGTGTGTCTGTCCTCCAGTCTGCCAGTCTGTCTGTCCTCCAGTCTGCCAGTCTGTCTGTCTCTCATTGGATGCATGTCTGTCTGTCCTCCAGTCTGCCAGTCTGTCTGTCCTCCAGTCTGCCAGTGTGTCTGTCCTCCAGTCTGCCAGTCTGTCTGTCCTCCAGTCTGCCAGTCTGTCTGTCTCTCATTGGATGCATGTCTCTTTTTTTTTACTTTCTCTTTATTTATCTCATATAATGTACGATTTTCCTTCTGAAGTCGAAGTCATTTGCACTTAGGGACCAGAACTTCTGATGCGGTGGTTTTCGAACAATTGTGAGCCGATCCTGGAGGTAATGCAATACAAGGTCAGCCCGTGTCGACGTCGATATCATAAAGGAATCAGATCAATACCGAACTCGCCCGAAATCGGGGCGTATCATATATCAAAATAATATATTTGTTGTTGTTGTTATCTATTGGTTTGCACAATCTTAACTCTCCCATTTTAAGAAAGTGTGTGTGTGTGTGTGTGTGTGTGTGTGTGTGTGTGTGTGTGTGTGTGTGTTTCAATCGTACGTTTCATATGTTGTTTTAATACGTTGCCCCTAGTACCATTTGGTCTGCTTTCCATGTGTGCACATAGTGGACTACGCTCCGTGATTCTTGATCTGATTTTGTGTTCGCCCGATTATATTCTATCTTCTGGTGGACCTCCTACAAATAGTTTGCGCTTGATTGCTCTCTCTCTCTCTCTCTCTCTCTCTCTCTCTCTCTCTCTCTCTCTCTCTCTCTCTCTCTCTCTCTCTCTCTCTCTCTCTCTCTCTCTCTCTCTCTCTCTATCTCTCTCTTCTCTCTCACTCTCTCTCTCTCTCTCTCTCTCTCTCTCTCTCTCTCTCTCTCTCTCTCTCTCTATCTCTCTCTCTCTCTCTCTCTCTCTCTCTCTCTCTCTCTCTCTCTCTCTCTCTCTCTCTCTCTCTCTCTCTCTCTCTCTCTCTCTCTCTCTCTCTCTCTCTCTCTCTCTCTCTCTCTCTCTCTCTCTCTCTCTCTCTCTCTCTCTCTCTCTCTCTCTCTCTCTCTCTCTCTCTCTCTCTCTCTCTCTCTCTCTCTCTCTCTCTCTCTCTCTCTCTCTCTCTCTCTCTCTCTCTCTCTCTCTCTCTCTCTCTCTCTCTCTCTCTCTCCCTCTCTCTCTCTCTCTCTCTCTCTCTCTCTCTCTCTCTCTCTCTCTCTCTCTCTCTCTCTCTCTCTCTCTCTCTCTCTCTCTCTCTCTCTCTCTCTCTCTCTCTCTCTCTCTCTCTCTCTCTCTCTCTCTCTCTCTCTCTCTCTCTCTCTCTCTCTCTCTCTCTCTCTCTCACTCTCTCTCTCTCTCTCTCTCTCTCTCTCTCTCTCTCTCTCTCTCTCTCTCTCTCTCTCTCTCTCTCTCTCTCTCTCTCTCTCTCTCTCTCTCCTCTAATCACCCCTTTCATTCTTATTTCACTGATGCATAATTCACCCTCTCCCTCTCCCCCAGTGTTGTTTGGATTCCATCCGCTCCATCTGGCCCACCCTCTGTGGAACCACACCAGGGTCTGTTGGACCTATGGAAGACAAACACCCATCAACACTAAGTGTGCCTGAACACAACGGGGAAACGGAAGACACGCTACCACGTGACCATTATAACGGTCACTTTGACCTCAGAGATCCACCCCCACCTCCTCCCACCCCTGACCATTATAATAGCTCACCCAGCCCCACCCCCCACCCTTCACTGCAGGTCTGCATAGTTGTATCCATACTGACCCCTAATCTTGTTTTGCCAAGTCAAATTGAGCAGATGCTAAATAGCCAGCCAAGAACAGTTCTAGAATGCTACTAATGGTGAGAACAGGACAGTGAAGAGTGTGTGTGTGTGAGAGAGAGAGAGAGAGAGAGAGAGAGAGAGAGAGAGAGAGAGAGAGAGAGAGAGAGAGAGAGAGAGGGAGAGAGAGAGAGAGAGAGAGAGAGAGAGAGAGAGAGAGAGAGAGAGAGAGAGAGAGAGAGAGGGAAGGGGGAGAGAGAGAGAGAGAGAGAGAGAGAGAGAGGGAGAGAGAGAGAGAGAGAGAGAGAGAGAGGGGGGAGAGAGGAGGGAGAGAGAGAGGGAGAGAGAGAGAGATAGAGAGAGATAGAGAGAGAGAGAGTGAGAGAGAGAGATGGAGAGAGAGACAGAGAGACAGAGATAGGTAGACAGAGAGAGTCAGAGAGATAGTCAGAGACAGGCAGATAGAGAGACAGAGACAGGTAGACAGAGAGAGACAGAGAGAGACAGAGAGAGAGAGTCAGAAACAGGCAGACGGAGAAACAGAGATAGACAGACAGAAACAGAGACAAAGATAGATGGGTGGTATAGGTCTGTCTCAGCTGATTAAGGTGAAACTAGCCAGTACTTGGACCAACTGCCCAACACCTAATCTGTTGATAAATAGCCGGACACTGCTTATTGAGATAGCACCAACAGATCGACCCAAACGAGTAGCCATCGTGGAATGTAAGGGAAGAACCATCGTCCACGTGGGCTTAAAGTAGTAGTAGATGACCTGCCGATTGACCGTGTTTACCCCAGCCACGGATGTATGCTTGTGCTCGTTGTATAACAACAGGCCTACACGTGTATGTTTGCATACAAATAAATATGTCGTGCTGAATCCGTGTAATTTTGCCCACGATTTGCGGGGTATGTGCATAGGTTGTCTCGTGTCTTGCCTATCAACATAGGCAGCCGATTACGCGGAATGGGAAACACCCATCAGTCCGTGGTGTCTGGCGATCACTACCGCACAGCAGAGGGGGCAATGGGGGCAGAGGGGGCAGCTGCTATTTCAGAGAGCTGGGCTACAATGCGTATGTAGCGGATATGCTTTGTCCATGGTACATCCCCACTATGTCGGCCAAAGGGATGCCAGGACAGCAGGTGTTGAGGAAGGTCTAAAACGCCAACCCATCCCTTTGGCTGCGGCACGGAGTGATTGAACATGCCTGCCTGGTTTGAGAGTCAAAGTCTTCAGTCCTACACATGTTGCATGGTAGTACAAGCAGACAATTGCAAAACACACACACACACACACACACACACACACACACACACACACACACACACACACACACACACACACACACACACACACACACACACAGAAACACACAGAAACACACACACACACACACACACACACACACACACACACACACACACACACACACTCACACACACACACACACACACACACACACACACACACACACACACACACACACACACACACACACACACACACACACACACACACACACACACACACACACACACACACACACACACACACACACACACACACACACACAACACACACACACACACACACACACACACACACACACACACACACACACACACACACACACACACACACACACACACACACACACACACACACACACACACACACACACACACACACACACACACACACACACACACACACACACACACACACACACACACACACACACACACACACACACACACACACACACACACACACACACACACACACACACACACACACACACACACACACACACACACACACACACACACACACACACACACACACACACACACACACACACACACACACACACACACACACACACACACACACACACACACACACACACACACACACACACACACACACACACACACACACACACACACACACACACACACACACACACACACACACACACACACACACACACACACACACACACACACACACACACACACACACACACACACACACACACACACACACACACACACACACACACACACACACACACACACACACACACACACACACACACACACACACACACACACACACACACACACACACACACACACACACACACACACACACACACACACACACACACACACCACACACACACACACACACACACACACACACACACACACACACACACACACACACACACACACACACACACACACACACACACACACACACACACACACACACACACACACACACACACACACACACACACACACACACACACACACACACACACACACACACACACACACACACACACACACACACACACACACACACACACACACACACACACCACACACACACACACACACACACACACACACACACACACACACACACACACACACACACACACACACACACACACACACACACACACACACACACACACACACACACACACCACACACACACACACACACACACACACACACACACACACACACACACACACACACACACACACACACACACACACACACACACACACACACACACACACACACACACACACACACACACACACACACACACTCTCGAGCGCAGACGCCATTTTCAATATTATTGTTGGTCAGTAAGTTTATATAGGCCTACTACCTCATTTAGTGTTACGGTTAAATGAAGTCCACTGGCTGTACATTGAGAATGGGTCAAACAGTGTCCAGCAGCTGTGTCATGTCGTAGTGGGCGGCTACAACCATGGGTTTGTGTTTTGTACGATGTACCATCATCGTTGCATCGTGGTCAGACTAGTGTTATGAACACCATATGTCCACAGAGAATGGCGAAGTAATAAACTGTATGACAACCTCATTAGCACAAAGAAACTCATCCTGGTCAGACTAGTGTTATAAACACCATATGTCCACAGAGAATGGCGAAGTAATAAACTGTATGACAACCTCATTAGCACAAAGAAACTCCGGGGTGAGCTGGAGGACAGGATGCCTTCAGAGAAGAACCACCTTGATCCCTTTCAATGCACCTGCCCCCAGGTAAGGATTCTTACCAATGCCCCTCTGCTGGCGATGTTCTGCCCCCTCCCCCTCCCCTACCCTGTGTGAATGCATCACATCTTTCAGCAGTCACAAATCAGCAACAATCAGCCTGAGTTCTTACTCCTGCATGCGGACGCTTATATCTAAACAACGATCCATACATATTATTGGTATACTGGTAGCATGCTAGTCTCAAACTTCTCTCAGTGAACTTCGGGCACCTACTGTTCTTGACCTAGCTATCTCTTTGGTCACACCAGGCATTGGGATTTATCCCTGCTCTTACGCCGACTTTCACAGCCGTCGGACCTTTACGTCAGTCCCCAGCCCAAGGACTCCAGGAGGCTCAGTCCGATATTCCCGTCGAGTAAGAAAGAAAGGACAAGACCCGGATTCGAACTCAGGCTACTCACGCATATTAAAGTGGCAGGCGAACGTCTTAACCACTTTGCCACCGTCCTTCTATCTTGCAAAAGGCACCAACATCGAAGATTCTAAGAGGAACAGGTTCCCACCTCATCAAAACCGTAACACCTGTATACACACCTACTCTGATAACACGAACACATCCCTGCCCGGCTGATTCTACTCAACGTAGGACCTACCGGCAAACCAGAATTAGTCCAAACACAGCTAAAACGAGCACAGCTTCCAGATGGGCTTTCTCTACGAAAGACCAAAAAAGAATCCCATTATGTTCCTG
>CM065685.1:1653860-1661360 GCA_017654935.2 Phymorhynchus buccinoides | reverse complement strand
CAAAGAAGAATGAAAAGAAGAAGAATAGTGAGACGATAGAAGAAGATGAAAAGGTGGCCTGAAAGACAGAAAGAAAGAAGAAATATTCGGAAACAAATGAAGGAAACCAAGAAACCAACAGAGGACGAAGAAACGGTGACGACGCTGGGAACCGAAACTTCAGTGAACTGGAAATGATAAAAGGGATGTATCAACGACGAGTGTGACTAGATAGTGTTAGATAAGATATTGAAGGTATTGTGAATATTGATTTGTATGTTTAAATAACTTGTTTTATTGTTCAAATATTAAGTTATAATAAAAGAGTGGGGTACGATACGCAATCTTGGATTGAATTGAATGAGGGCTAGAGTTAGATGTATGCGTTGTGTGCGAAGTCTGCAGGTTCATGTTTGTGTGTGTATGTGCGTCAATTTGACCCTGTGACACAGACATCAATGGGTGCAATGTCCAACAGTCACAACATTGTCATAACACAGTTGAACATGTGTTGGACCATGGTTTTCTGCCAGACACAGCGGGGCATGTGATTGACAATGGCCAGGGGAAGGTCTGGGTTTCGTGGAAGTGAAGGTGATCTTGTACAACATGTGCTCAGCGGAGACGCGAATTGTCCTTGTGGATGTTGAAGTCTGCCCAACGCTGGCGGGTTTTTTTTTCAATTTCAGCTTGCACCATTGTAACGGTCGTAAGATGATCTAGGGACGCCTGGAAAAACATTAATGCTCATGAAAATCTTCAGGAGACTGTTCCAGAGCATGAGAAGGCATTGCCTTCAATGCCTGGTAGCAAACAGTGGCCCAACAATATGTCAACTGTGTAAAGGTATTTTGTGATTTCGAGTAACACACCCACTGATGTTTATCGCCTCGGGCAGTCACGTGACAGTTTAACATTGGTTTTTGTCTACGATTTTACAGCCTCAGAATGCTGGACTATCATGTTCTCATTACATGAAACTCGTGGTCTGGTCATTGAACACATGGTAATATTGCAAAGTCAATATCCCTTCTTATCGTGAGCAGCATAGGTTAATATTATTTAAAACAAAACATCTATATTTCCCCATGGCAACGCAGTGTTAGACCACTGGTAATATGACTTACAACTCACTGAGCTGCCATGGGAGGAAAGTGATATTTTGTGAATAATGTTAAAGGGTTCTGTACACGTGAACACTTTTCGCTCTTTTCCCATAGCAACGCAGTGCTAGGCCAGTCATAATATGACTTGCATATCACTGTGTTGCCATGGTGGAAGAGTGAAGACTGTTCACGTGCACAGCGACTTTACGAGCACATATATCCTAAAGGGTCCATTTCAACCGTAAGGCTCTGGCCAGAACTGAAGAAAACAAACCTCTGAAAATAAAAATCAGCTTCCAAGGACTGTTTAGGTGGAGTTATGCACATTATCCCCTGACCCAGGTGGAGTTTCATTTATATGCTGTTTCTTAGCAAAGCGAAACTCACTCTCTCTTTCTTTGTGTCGCTGTCTCTCTCGCTTTTAATTTTGCCCTTCATTTTTACAAGGAGAAGTAATGTAATTCTGGAGAGCAATTTCCATGTGTGTAACCAGAAGCGCTCATTCTGCTATGTTTAGCGACCTGATGGGTGTTAGTGTGAAGCAAAGCTGCAGACATGTCATCACACACAATCCTATCGCGGGGCATTACAAGGTGGGTTCTTAGACCTGACCATCTTCTTAATGCTCACTCGCCTTTATGTAAGAAGCTTAGAAAACACACTCACACATATTAAAACGCCCGCCACACGTACGCGCGCACACAGATATGCGCGCAAACGCGTACACTTTCGCGCACGCACAAACGCATGCACGCACGCATGCACGCTCGCACGCACTCTCGCACCCACGCACGCACATACACACACCAGACTTCCTAGCACGCACACGCACACGCGCACGCACGCACACGCGCACACACACACACACGCGCGCACGCACACGCACACGCGCACACGCACACGCACACGCACACGCACACGCACACGCACACGCACACGCACACGCACACACACACACACACACGAACACGATTGTGATTTATGAAATATGATACAAAGAAGAACGAAAAAAAGAAACAAACGCAAACATAAATAAACAACGACCTCGCGTGGGCTTGCTGTCCAAACGGTCGGACGGACGGACGCATGCATGACGCGCCACGGACAAAACAAAACATCAGTTATTGCTGTTCGATCGGGAACAAGGAAACAAAGAAAGAAATACAAAGGACAGGCGAGCACGTAAATCGTGTGTCCATAATAATCACTCCACGCAATGCTGTGCCAAGCATTCCTACAGCTCACGCCAATCAAACACGAACACTTGCCATCAGGGCTTACATATACATCGCCGGCTACAAATGTCTCTTATTCCTTGCAGCATCCCGGAACATACATACATTCATGACCTCTGCGCATGCCTATTAATTGGACTGTCACGTGCAACCAATGAAAACAATTATAGGCCTGTCGATATGTGCCACAGATCGTTGCTCTCTTTACACATCCCGAGGGTGGGTCAATATGCTGGGGGACGCTGGTGGCTGCTGCTCGCTGTGTTTGTCTCTATCTGTACTCTGTGTGTTTGTCCGTATTTCTTTCTCTTCAGTTACAACAATACATTCAAAAAAGCAATGAGATTAAAATTCAATCAGGCAAATAGAGCTATGTTTCTTTTACTGCGCAGGTGTAGGAAGTTAAATCTCCCCCTAGATATACAATTGGAATTATTTGATAAGTGCATAAAACCAATTAGTTTCTATGGTTGTGAGGTTTGGGCTGGGGATGGATTGGAAATTGTCCAGAGACGACAATTGCGTTATTTAAAGTTGGTTTTAGGACTCAAAAAGTCTACGCCTACATGTATGGCTATTGGGGAAACAGGAGTTTTTTCTGTAGATATTGAAGCTAAAACTAGAATGCTCGTGTATTGGAATAAATCATTCACATCTACGAACACTTCCAAAGCTTCTGTTTTGATGTTTAATTTGTGTTATAAACAATATGTAAAGGATGGTTTGGGAGTTTCTTGGTTGGCTCAAATTAAAACATTTTTAGACTCCCTTGGTATGACATATCTTTGGACAAATCCGACTCTCTCATTAATACAGTTCAAACACATTGTGAAACAGAGATTAAAAGACCAGTTCCTACAATTTTGGCATAATGAGGTTTACACCAGCAGTGTTTGCTATAACTACCGTTTATACAAAGAAAATCATTTATTGGAAAATTACCTATTACTGCTTCCTAAAAATCTAACACAATCTCTGTTGAAGTTTAGAACAACCAACAATAAACTACCGGTTCAAAAGCAGCGGTTTTTTAATGTTGCTAGAAATGAGCGGAATTGTTTATTTTGTAATAGAGACGAAATTGGCGACGAATTCCATTACGTATTGCAATGACCATACGGACCAGTAAAAGAAAAACGAAAAGAATTGTTTTCAAAGTGTTATAATCACCACCCAAATGTCCACAAATTTAAATCGTTACTGAGTAATGCAAACCCAAAAATATTGAGAAAGCTGGCAAGGTTTTTTAATTTTATTCTACATCTTTTGTAGTGGTGATGCATTTGCTGTTAGCACTGGTAATTTCTTTTTTGTATATGTTAATATCATATCAATTGCCTTAATATGTTCTGCACGTTTGTTTCATTGAATGGGGACAAATTTGTTGTGAGTGTTTGTGTTTATGGCTTTGAAGCCCTCTGGGCTGGAAGTTGAAAATAAAACTAGAAACTTGAATCTTTCTTGATTTGTCCTGCTCTTCTTTCCCTGTAACCCCTTCGCCGCCAGCCATTTGTCAGCCCCAAAATACCATGGAACTTGTACAGAAAAAGGTTTTATCTGAAATATTGCGAATTCCTCTGTCGCATGTACAATTATTCCTTAGGCCTATCCTTACCTCCCAAAATTAAGAGAATGGCGTCTTCGGATAACAGGCTCTGGTTTGATGCCTTTTAGTGACATGGGTGATAAACCATTGTGGTGCATAAATGCAGCGTTGGCGGTGAAAGGGTTTCCTTTGTCTTACTTGCTGTTCTTTTCTTCATCTTCGCTTGTCTTACTACTTTATATGATCTGAGTATTGTCAATAATAAATGATTCAATCATTGTTGCTGTTGGTGTTGTTGTCCTTTGCCGATCGACGATCGCAAAGGAGTCTATTTTCGTTCGTGTATGTTTCTTTTCGCGTCCAACTTTGTGTGTTGGTGTGTCACCATGAGAGGAAGGCATCCGCGCAAACATTTTCGCCGTCCTGATCTTGACCTTGGCGTACGACCTTGAAAACCGAAAATCTTTAAGGGGCCATAACTTCCACACCGTTGGTCTTAGAGTCTTCAAAGTTGGCATGGAGGTAATTTGGCTTATGCCCGTTCTGATGATGGTATACCGATCAAGGTCAAGTTCCGGGAGATCGGTAGGTCTTGAAAGTGGTAGGGGTCTACAAATTGGGTTCTAAGCCATATGTTCCACATTAATTTTGTACTTGACAGAAGCGCTTCAGATTGTGTGTGGTACTTTATACCTTAGAGTAGAAAACATCCGAGCATACATTATCGTCATGCTGACCTTGACCATCAAGTGTGACCTTGAAAACCGAAATTTCCTTCTTTGCGCTATATATTTCTTGTTCAAGCTGTATCTCGTGAACTAGAAAACAGAATCCCTTCCAATTTTGTGTCTGGATGTGACACTAAGAGTATAACACATTCGTACATAAATTATCCCTCGGAAATACTCAGAAGCGGCAGACATGTTTCCGTTTTTCTTCACCCTCCTATATATCGTGGAATACTGTATAGAATCACTCCACATTTTGTGGGGAGGTGTAAAAAGAAGAGTAGAAGACATTGCAGTACAACTTATGCCACGTGGGATTTTCATGTCGCCGAGCGGCAGGCATGTCTCCGAGTTAAGGGTGTACACCCCAAGAATTAAGGGTGTACATCCCAGTAAAAGAGGGGGTCTAATACTAAACGTAAAAGACATCCTAGCACAAAATGTGCCACGTGGGGCTTAAATGTCGCAGAGTGGCAGACATGTCTCAGTGTTAAGGGTGTGCACTCCACCAATTAAGGGTGTGCATCCCGGAAAACGATTTGCACCCAGTCAAGGGTGTGTAGGTGCATCACTCAAAGGTCACAAGGAGGACGGGGACCGAAGATGTGAGGGGGAAGGGACGTACAGGGCGGGGCATGCACAGGGCGTAACCGGCAAAGGACATATCTGTCGCTCGGCGATACCCTTGTTGTTGTTGTTTTTGTTGTTGCAGTTGTTGCTGTTCCTGCTGCTGCTGCTGTTGTTGTTGTTGTTGCTGCCGTTACTATTGCTGGTGTTATTGTTGTTGATTATGTTGTTGTTCCTGTTGTTGTTGTTGATGCTGCTGTTGTTGTTGTTGTTGTTGTTGTTGTTGTTGTTGTTGTTGTTGTTGATGCTGCTGTTGTTGATGCTGCTGTTGTTGATGATGTTGCTGCTGTTATTGTTGTTGTTGTTGTTTATGTTTGTGTTGTTGTTGTTGTTGTTGTTGTTGTCATTGTTGCTGTTGCTCTTTTTCTTTTTCTTCTTCTTTCTTCCAATTTAAAATGATAATCCACATCAATTTCAAAAGTTCAATCAACATACTGTCTTCCCGAATACATAACTAAACTAATTATT
The DNA here is from genome assembly GCA_017654935.2 of Phymorhynchus buccinoides. Classification (NCBI taxonomy): domain Eukaryota; kingdom Metazoa; phylum Mollusca; class Gastropoda; order Neogastropoda; family Raphitomidae; genus Phymorhynchus; species Phymorhynchus buccinoides. The sequence goes on along the minus strand of CM065685.1, from coordinate 1,655,671 downwards.
TTCGAATATTAATATTTGTATGTAAGCATAATATTTAATGTAACAAAAAAATGAAAAAAATACACACATGCAAAAAACATTAATTCTTCGCGAAAATTATCATAACATACTGGAAGACATTTCTGTTCACAAATAAAACGCTAAATATTTACCCAAACGATACATACTTTATACAGTAATATCATATTTATTAAAACAATAATAATATAAGCACAGCGCATTCATGCGGGTTTTTGTTGTTTTATTTTAGTCTGTTTGTTCGACTTGGTTTAACCCATAAACAAGGTCACAAACGCTACCTGTATAGAAAAGATCATGTAGGCCCTAAGTGAGGCTAACGTGCTATAGACCATGCCAGTCATTCTGCCTCCAGCTGTGAAGCATCCGGCTAGTAAAGCCACGGGCAAATAAACTGACCTATTCGTCTATGTTGTGATAATATGAACCATGTACCTTAGAGTTAGAGCTACAGAGAGAGAGAGAGAGAGAGAGAGAGAGAGAGAGAGAGAGAGAGAGAGAGAGAGAGAGAGAGAGAGAGAGAGAGAGAGAGAGAGAGAGAGAGAGAGAGAGAGAGAGAGAGAGAGAGAGAGAGAGAGAGAGAGATTTTCCATGAATAATAACTTGAACCAATACCTAACACACCTGATAGTAGAATTCACATGAAATGGATACAGGCTAGTCTCACCATCTACTAAATCATTAGGGGTCTCTCTCTCTCTCTCTCTCTCTCTCTCTCTCTCTCTCTCTCTCTCTCTCTCTCTCTCTCTCTCCTCTCTCTCTCTCTCTCTCTCTCTCTCTCTCTCTCTCTCTCTCTCTCTCTCTCTCTCTCTCTCTCTCTCTCTCCTCTCCCCCCCCCCCGAAATGTGTGATGTATGCACGTGTTCGGTTTCAGTTTTATCTGGTCTCCTCGCTGCATTCAGCCGCCACATTCTGATTTGCGGAGGAGACTCCAGCGTGTATGTATCTAGCTTCCTCCTTGTTTGACTGTTTGAATAAAAACGAAAGTTTGTGTAGTAAAGTGAATGAGACAAGGTTATACACACATACATTATATTTGGATCAAAGGCGGATGGTAGACAACTCATGAGCAGCTATTGCTTGTAAAACGGGTCACACGTGGGCAGAGTGAGTATGTGGGTGGTTGGGGACATATTGTATGGATATATCAGGACATATCAACGGATATATCAGGACATTTTCAAGGACCACTACAATTGTGTCACTGGGATTGTGATATCAGTACACCTGTTTTGACATTAATGATCCCACAGGGCACATGTCTATGGCCATACCAAATACATAATGGTGCTCGCTGCAGACAGTGAAGTCGATGTTGATCATTCCTGCAAGTAGTTCTGGAAGCAATGGCAAGACACTGCCAGAACGATGCCAACATGACAGGCTGCACTAATGGCATTAGCTTACCCTGCACTATTGTAATATCCTAAGGGGCAATGCCCAGTCACCCTCCCTTTTTTATTCTCTCTCTCTCTCTCTCTCTCTCTCTCTCTCTCTCTCTCTCTCTCTCTCTCTCCCTCTCTCTCTCTCTCTCTCTCTCTCTCTCTCTCTCTCTCTCTCTCTCTCTCTCTCTCTCTCTCTCTCTCTCTCTCTCTCTCTCTCTCTCTCTCTCTCTCTCTCTCTCTCTCTCTCTCTCTCTCTCTCTCTCTCTCTCTCTCTCTCTCTCTCTCTCTCTCTCTCTCTCTCTCTCTCTCTCTCTCTCTCTCTCTCTCTCTCTCTCTCTCTCTCTCTCTCTCTCTCTCTCTCTCTCTGTCCTACCACTTTCATTCTATGTCCAGCTCCCTATCTCACCA
>CM065685.1:1610821-1620821 GCA_017654935.2 Phymorhynchus buccinoides | reverse complement strand
ACTCCATGCAGACTGGCTAGCTCTGTACGCACTTCATGTATACAGACAGAGAGAAGCACACTCCATGCAGACTGGCTAGCTCTGTACGCACTTCATGTATACAGACAGAGAGAAGCACACTCCATGCAGACTGGCTAGCTCTGTACGCACTTCATGTATACAGACAGAGAGAAGCACACTCCATTCAAACAACGAAACAGCCAACCTTAAAACAACATGTACAAAAGGCAACAACTCTCTCCCATAACTGCATACTATAAGGGATCAATGCCTCAGACCACCTTCACCTAATCAGGATCATTATGACGCCAAAGATATTCAAAATTGCATTTCTTTTGGGTTTTTTCCTGAAACCTCCTTTCGTGACAAAGCTCCTCTGAAACCAGCAATGTTCACGTTCACTCTCTGAGCATTATACCAGTCAATTGTCTTCTCTAACAGAACTACACGCCTTGGTGTTATGGAGACGATTGTTTTGAGCGTGAATGCAGTTTCTACAGTTTGGTGAAATGTTAGTTGGATTCAGGGACTACCTGTTTGTAACTGCTCGTAGTAAGTCGAATGGTAGGCCTGATAGGGATGCTGGTACGCTTGAGAGAGAGAGAGAGAGAGAGAGAGAGAGAGAGAGAGAGAGAGAGAGAGAGAGAGAGAGAGAGAGAGAGAGAGAGAGAGAGAGAGAGAGAGAGAGAGAGAGAGAGAGAGAGAGAGAGAGAGAGAGAGAGAGAGAGAGAGAGAGAGAGACGAAACGAAATGAATTTTTATTTATACAGGGTAATGAGATAAGCACTGCTTTTTTACACTCAGCCCTGTGAAGAGAGAGAGAGTGTGGGAGAGAGACAGAGAGACAGAGACAGAGATAGAGAGACAGAGAGAGAGAGAGAGAGAGAGAGAGAGAGAGAGAGAGAGAGGCAGACAGACAGACACGCGAACACAGAGAGAGAGAGAAGGAGGGAGAGAGAGAGAGAGAGAGAGAGAGAGAGAGAGAGAGAGAGAGAGAGAGAGAGAGAGAGAGAGCAGTAGTAGTAGTAGTAGTAGTTTGTAGTAGTAGTAGTAGTAGTAGTAGTAGTAGTAGTAGTAGTAGTAGAAGTAGTAGACAGAACAGAAACGGCAATATACGGACAGATAGATAATACGCAAACATCACACACGGACCTCAAACCCTGCCTGTCAAGTACCCAGTGGTCAGCCCAATGTCCTGAAGCCTGGATGGGCCGAATGATGAGGTTAGGACCCCTGCAGGGACAGTCCGTTAATTGACCAGCTATGGCATGCCTCGCCATTGGGCCTGAAAGGTTGCTGCACACCTGCAGTCTGTCGGTCAGTCATCCCTAGTCGTTTAGCCCCGCAGGAAAACAGACTGGCGATCGCTCGTGCCAGAAGCATGCACGCACGCATGCCCCAATAGTGGAAACACATCATTAAGAGAGGAGAATGAGTTTAGACAAAGCATTGTTGTCCACTTTAGCAACACATAATAGCTATACCCGTGCTCCGCACGTGTTGGCACGGCAGCTGTTCCATTTGCCTCCCACTAGAAATGTAAATTTCATGTAAACACCACCCTTAGCATTCATAAAACGCCACCCTTAACGACTGGGGGGACCTCGCCGAGCAGAATCTGGTAAGGACTCCAGCAGCCATACATCCCCCAAATCTCTGCCTCAAGCAGTTTGGGGAACATATATAGAAGGCCGGCGAAGCTCCGCACGGACTTGGTTTTGCTACTATAAGAACATTTAATGGTGTGATAACTGGCTGACGCATTTGGTTTACTTAACAGTATATCAGACTGTCAAAATGTCCATACTGATGGGTGAAAATACGATTCTAAGAGTGTAAACTGTAATTTGCTAAGGGAGATTACTCCATGTGTGTATGTGTGTTGCGCCAAACGCTCGGTATGTCTTGTTTTCCAGAGTTTAAACTGAAGACAGTGAAGTCACGGCTATTCCATGAATCACTCTCTCTGCTTTTTCTCTATGAGAAAAAGTCTCCTTTTAAGCTTTATTATATATATATATATATATATATATATAGTTTGCTTTGATAAAGCTTTTCTGTGTCCAATGTCTTTATTTGTGAACCTCAGAAACAAAACCAGTTAATGTTAACTTTGAGTAATGTTCGTGTTCAAAAAATAAAATAAAAAATTAAAAAATTAAAAAGTTATATAAATTGTGCTGATTTACTTTTTCTCCCAATGGGGGAGGGACAGTGCCTTATGCAAAGACAGCTGTTTCGATCTTGAGAAGATCTCATCAGTTTGCATGATTGGCCTGCAAATTGACTGTCCAGTGGATGGCCAACCTGAGCAAAAAAGACATTCTACAAGAGAATGGTGTCCTCTCTGCATCAAATCGAAAATCCACAATAAAAGCAAACCAGCACAAAGTTAAACCAGAAATAGTAAAAATCTTATGAAAATCTTATGTAAAATGAACAAAATAATAATGTTCTGAAATTTTAATTTCAAAACCTAATAGACATGACTAGGGAGGGCTAACCACTGAGATGGTATCCAAATTAAGGATAAAAATAGCATGAAAGAAAAATCTCAGTGAATAGCCAGCTCCGTACCCCTACTCTGAAGGACTGAAAAGTTAGTGCATTTGAAATGCAGAATAGTTTGCTTTGATAAAGCTTTTCTGTGTCCAATGTCTTTATTTGTGAACCTCAGAAACAAAACCAGTTAATGTTAACTTTGAGTAATGTTCGTGTTCAAAAAATAAAATAAAAAATTAAAAATTAAAAAATTAAAAAAGTTTATATAACTTTTTAATTTTTTAATTTTTTATTTTATTTTTTGAACACGAACATTACTCAAAGTTAACATTAACTGGTTTTGTTTCTGAGGTTCACAAATAAAGACATTGGACACAGAAAAGCTTTATCAAAGCAAACTATTCTGCATTTCAAATGCACTAACTTTTCAGTCCTTCAGAGTAGGGGTACGGAGCTGGCTATTCACTGAGATTTTTCTTTCATGCTATATATATATATATATATATATATATATATATATATATATATATATATATATATATATATATATATATATATATATATATATATATATATATATATATTATATATATATATATATATAAACAAAAATAAGCAAAAGACGTATTTTTCATCTGATTGAATTCATCCCTTGTTTGTTTTTCCTAACAACAGACTAAATGTTAGGTCTCATCCGATACCCCAGTTACGGTGCTCAGTGTAGGGCCAGCCACACGTTCACTAACATCGCACGACTGTACGATACGATTCGATCACGTGGTTTCCAAGAACAAATGTGATTCACGCTTCGGGATCGCGTGATCGAATCGTATCGTACAGTCGTGCGATTTTAGCTGACGTGTGGCTGGCCCTTGACGCAAACAGCTCTAGTGTTCAATAACAGGCTAAATAATGAGGATTGATTTTGTTCCATTCTTCTTGCGTTCTTTAGGAAGCGAAAGTATGAATAGGAGAGTGCGCTACGACGCACATCGTGTAGCCCATACACATCACACGTATGTCCCCCCATACTCTCTGTCTCTCTCTCTCTGTCTCTCTGTCTCTGTCTCTCTCTCTCTCTCTCTCTCTCTCTCTCTCTCTCTTCTCTCTCTCTCTCTCTCTCTCTCTCTCTCTCTCTCTCTCTCTCTCTCTCTCTCTCTCTCTCTCTCTCTCTCTCTCTCTCTCTCTCTCTCTCTCTCTCTCTCTCTCACTCCCCCCTCTCTCTCTCACTCCATCTCTCTATCTCCACCCCCTCTCTCTATCTTGCTTGTTTGCTTTTTTTTATATTGGACATAAACCTCTTTCCACGGACTAAAGGTAGGTTATGCATACATAAACCTATCGCGTCCTGTTTGGGGATGATTCTGGTTTGTTCTGTCTACTTCTTACCTGCAGAGGGCTAGGCAAATAGGTGTCATCGACAGAAATGGTAGTGGGCAAGGGGCTTATAAATGGAGAGTTATCTGCATTTGGTTATCGCAGTATGGAAACACACCCACTAAGACGCTGACTGGCAGTAGACGTGTAGAAACTATTAGTATAAAACAAAAATGTAACATAACTATAACACACTAATAACACTGACCGTCTGATAGTCACACTGACAGAGCGAGGGGGATGTTCTATTAAAGATTATGTCAAACACGCTTGCGTGCGCGCGCAAGCGCACTCACACATGCACGCACACGCGCGCGCGCGCGCGTGCACACACACACACACACACTGAATTTATCAGAAAGTATCGCTATTTTTTCAGTCCCGGTTTTCAGCCTCGTATCAAGTCAATGATCACGAACACAAAATCCGTGAAATAAACAGGGTTACTAACGAGCTGTGAGGCGGGGGTGTACAGCTGGTGCCAGTGCATGTATATAGGTATACAGCTCCTTGAAACAAGCAAAAACCTTTGCACGCGTGTTCACACATCACTGTCTCTCTCACCAACCGCAACCACACAAACCTGAGCAAAGAAATAATGAATATGAAATTCAGCCCTAGTTTTTTGAAAAATAAACTTTGTTTTAGCTCTCTCTCTCTCTCTCTCTCTCTCTCTCTCTCTCTCTCTCTCTCTCTCTCTCTCTCTCTCTCTCTCTCTCTCTCTCTCTCTCTCTCTCTCTCTCTCTCTCTCTCTCTCTCTCTCTCTCTCACACACACACACACACACACACACACACACACACACACACACACACTCTTCAAGATAATGCAACCGCTTCATTCCCACCCCCACCCACATCAGTCCAGACTACCGCATTGGATCCCAAAACTTACAAACCCCCTAACGTTTCTTCCTTCCAGGGATCGGATATGATCCATCCCTATGCTGATTACTTATTAAGGATGGCGTCCAATATTATTGCCAACCAGAATCCTGTGCCAACCGTCCCAATCCCAAACAAAGATATTCCCCTTCCCCTCTGAATCTAATATGTTCTCATGTTTGTGATGTAAATACGCCCCCCCCCCCCCCCCCCCCCCCCCTCCAAACTTTACCTTTCTCCTAGTCCTTCATCAACTATTATCCACTTCGCCCATTCTCCTTCTCTTGCTCTCTGCCTGGTTCATGTCTTATTAAACGGCAGAAGAGTGATTAGTCTGTCTTTTTTGTTATTGTTGTATGTCTTATTGATATCGGTTTCTTTCCCTAATAATGTTTCATATCGACATCCATTGATACTGTAGTCTACGTGTTTGTTATATCATAACGTATTTTCGATACGATCTGTTTCCAGTGGGCTTTCTAATTTGTGACGGTCATGGTTGAGCAAAGCAGTTTTTGTGTGTTTGTTTTTGTATTCCAAGAAGTGAGGTACTAGATTACTAAGTACGTGTTCTGACAATAGGCCTATTTTGGTTATGTTTCTGGTGCGTACGTGCAAGCTTGCGCACGCGCGTCAGTGTGTGTGTGCGTGCGTCTGCGTGCGCGCGCGCGCGCGCGCGCGCGCGTGTGTGTGTGTACGTGTGTGTACGTGTGCGTGCGTGCGCGAAAGAGTAATTACGTAAACATTTTAAAATATGAAAATGACTGTAAAATCCAGGATACAGAATTCTGCCAAAGCTGTATTCTTTATGTTTCCTGTAGTAGTTTGGAATTATGTTAGTAATGAGTGTGTGTTTGTGCGTGCGTACCTGCGTGCGTGCGTGTGTGCGTGTGTGTGTGTGTGCGTGTGCGTGTGCGTGCGTGTGCGTGTGCGTGTGCGCGCGCGTGTGTGTGTAGGTTTGTTGACATGATATATATATGTGCATAAGCATGCTTGCCCCAATGCCCAGTACATTGTACTGGTTGTGTGTTGCACGTGGATTACTTGCAGCCCTGGTTTTTTCTTAGTGAGCATTTGATTTTGTATTGTATTTTTGGGCATTTCACGTTTCGTTCTGTGGGATACCGGATGAAGTGTTGATTTGATTTTGCGCTTTTTGTGCCATTGGTTTCTTGTTTTTTGTTTTTTTCCATCACGTAAAGTTAGTTCGCTATTTTGTGACGTGTTTCTCTCTGGTTTGTATGAGGTGTTTTTGTGAGTTGTATATATAATCCTGATTGTGTTGTCTTTACATTTGTTTGCCACTGTCCCTTATTCCCTTCCCCCCTGACCACCCTTTGTGTGTTTGGACAGTACGCATTGTTAGTCAATGTGTTAGTCTGCAATTTGCCTAGTGTTTTCAATCAGTTAACGTATTTTGCTATGTTTAAATGTGTTTAAGTATTATTGTGGGCCAACAGTGTGTTCAATATTTCTAACAGAATGACTACTACAGTAGATACATGGCCCTCTAAAAACGGACTCAGAGTAGGTTATCTAAACATTAATAGTGCACGGAATAAGCTTGATGACATCGCAACAATTTTACACAATAATGGAAACAATTTTCACATATTTTGTATAGCCGAATCCAGACTAATAAACATTATTCCAGATAGTGATATGGCAATGCCTAACTATGACATAATTCGGCTCGATCCTATTTTACCTAAATCAACTGGCTTACTTTTATACTGTGCTAAATCAGTGAACTATAAAAGGCTAACAAAATTAGAAAATTTTAACGTAGAATCTGTTTGGATAGAAATTAATCTTAAACATTGTAAACCCGTCATCGTTGGTTTTCTATATAGAAATCCAGCCGAGACCGCTGACTGGTTTGATCGATATAATTTGATGATGGATGCAGCTAACTTTGATTCCAAAGAAATTATTCTTCTAGGCGACTTTAACATAGATCTGATAGTTCCTAATATTAAATGGCCTCATATTTATGCAACTCATGGTTTAGAGCAGATAATAGATCGCCCAACACGCATAACAAAAAACACCGCAACTCTAATAGATCACGTATACGTTAATACTAAATCAAATATAGTTGAAACTTGTTCTGTTTCAACCGGTTGTAGTGACCATTCTTCTGTCTGTATTACCTGGTTGAAAAAAGGTGTTAAAATTCCTAAAACTGGACATAAAGAAATCTATTATAGATGTTTTACCCATTTTGACGAAAATGCCTTCATAAATGATTTGCTTAACTCAGGATTAGATTATGTCTACCAAATTAGGAATGTCGATGATGCTGTTGATTTTTGGATAGATACCTTCGTTTCCGTATATAACAGACACGCTCCTTTTGTAAAGAAAAGGGTTAAACATTCAATCAAACCACCCTGGATCAATAAGGAGATTGATGATGCCAGATACAAGCGAGATAATTTCGATAAAACCAATGAAAAAGAATTTAGAGTATTAAGAAACAAAATAAACTCAATGAAACGGAAAGCAGAGATGAAATATTACCAAAATTTAATATGTAGCTCACAAAACTCTAAATCAATATGGAATGCCATTAACAAGCTTACGAATAGAAATTATAAAAAGCAAGATCCAGTAAAAGATATTTCAGCAGATGATCTAAACATACACTTTGCAAACGTGGCTAATGATATTATAGTGAATGATAAAACGGATGAAAACGATTTACAAAAGCTTCAAGAATTCTGTCAGTCAAAACACATCCAGTCGTCTTTCACAATACCATTCATTTCAATTAACGATGTATTGAAATTATTATTACATTCTAAACCATCTGGAACCCGTGATTTGGATGGAATTGATGGTAAGATATTAAAAATTGCTGCCATCGCTATTGCGGACTCGCTCACCTATATCTATAACTTATGCATAGAAAAACAACATTTCCCTCAAAGATTTAAGCTAGCTAAAGTAATTCCATTATACAAGAGTGGTGATCGTGCCATTCCATCTAACTACAGACCCATTTCAATCCTAAGTATTATATCGAAACCTTTAGAAAAGCATGTACAATCTCATTTGTACTCTCATCTGACTCAGTATGATTTATTACACGAAAATCAATCTGGTTTTAGGGTAAATCACTCCTGCCACACATCTTTAATACAGCTTATTGATAAATGTCTTTCTAACATAAATAATAACGAATTCACAGGCGTACTATTCATAGATTTCGCCAAAGCTTTTGATGTCATCAACCACTCACATCTTCTTAAAAAGTTCACTCATTACAACCTATCTGATGGATCTTTAAATTTTATTTCATCGTTTCTAACCAATCGTAAACAACTTGTTGAAAACAATTCCAAAAGATCAAACTTAACCCTGTTGAAGCATGGAGTTCCTCAAGGGTCAGTTTTAGGACCCCTCTTTTTCTCTATCTATATTAATGATTTACCTTTATATCTTCAGTGTTGTAGCGAGATGTTCGCCGACGACACTTCTTTACAATCAAATAGTGGTAACCCTAACGAATTAGTTGTTGACCTGCAAAGCAATATTGACAGGCTGGTAAATTGGACAGAAATAAACCACATGGCTCTAAATGCAAAGAAAACTAAATGTATGTATATAGCCACCCGTCAGAAAAGGCAGAAGATGAATTCCATGTTTCCTCCATTGTATGTCAAGGACCAGACAATAGAAGAAGTTTCATCACACAAGGTTCTAGGAGTTATTATTGACAACGATATATCATGGCATAATCACCTAAATGAACTCGGAAAACGTATCTCTAGCAGAATCTACCAGTTAGCAAAAATAAAGCATTTTTTGGATCTTCACTCAAGAAAGCTATTTTTCCATGCTCATATTTTATCACTTATCAATTATGCTTCCACCTTATGGGATAATGCTAGTGAATCTAATTTAAAGCAAATAAATCGTTTGCACAAGAGAGCTGTAAAACTAATACTTTTAAAATCAAATAGCCTAACTGGAAATGATTATAAACGTTTGAACATTCTTCCATTCAAAGACAGACTTTTTTTCAATAAATGTCTATGCATGTACAACGTTGTAAATGGGCTGGCTCCTAAAAAAATCACGCGGAATTTTACAAACAATGACAATAGACACACTCACAAGCTTTCTTTCCCAAAACCCCATAACAATTTGTACAAATCAAGCTTGACATACTCTGGAGGATGTACATGGAATAACTTGCCATCTTTTTTTAAAATCATGCCCTTCAAAGTTAGCGTTTAAACATAATTTGAAAATGTATTTGTTTGATAAATTGTAACCTAATGTGTCATGGAATTCTTTGTACATATGTTCATACTCTGGTTTTTAAGAGCCGATATATTCTGCACATTGTGTATGTGCTGCTTTGCACTTTAGGGCGAAGCGACACTACGATACGCATTCATGTGACTTTGTTTTCTTGATATGCCTTTTCTTTTCGCCTAAAATGTGAATGGTGTGTGTGTGTGTGTGTGTGTGTGTGTGTGTGTGTGTGTGTGTGTGTGTAGGTGTGTAGGTGTGTGTATGTGTGTGTGTGTGTGTGTGTGTGTGTGTGTGTGTGTGTGTGTGTGTATGTGTGTGTGTGTGTGTGTGTGTGTGTGTGTGTGTGTGTGTGTGTGTGTGTGTGTGTGTGTGTGTGTGTGTGTATGTGTGTGTGTTTGCGCACGCGCGAGTGTGTGTTTCTGTATTTGTAATTTTGTATGACTGACTCTCTCTCTCTCTCTCTCTCTCTCTCTCTCTCTCTCTCTCTCTCTCTCTCTCTCTCTCTCTTCTCTCTCTCTCTCTCTCTCTCTCTCTCTCTCTCTCTCTCTCTCTCTCTCTCGTCATTTCGGTGTCTCTGTTCTATCTGTCATTTGTCGCAGTCATTTTCCCCCCCAACTGTTTCCTCTCCTCTCCCTTTCCACTACGATTACTGTTGTCAGTATTATGTACATGATTATGGTATTGTGCTTGCGGAACATAATAATATTTATGTGTATTTTTTCCATATATTTCATTGTAAATTGATTTTGTTGTTTAGTATTTGCTTTTCATCTTGTTTGCTTCAGTTGTATTTCTTATTTATTTATGACGACAGGATGAAAAAAAAGTTTTGTTTAGCTTATTCCTTTATCGTCATTAAAGATCATTTTGACTTGACTTGACACACACACACACACACACACACAACACACACACACACACACACACACACACACACACACACACACACACACACACACACACACACACAC
>CM065685.1:1588321-1600821 GCA_017654935.2 Phymorhynchus buccinoides | reverse complement strand
ATTGGTGGTTTTTTTAAATTTATTTTCTCCAAATTAGCATAATAGTAATAAATGTTTTGGTCAATAATGTGTTTGAACATATTTAGTGATGGTGCATTGATTTTGCAGTTTCATTAGAAAGATTGCTCCATGCAGTTATAACTCTGTTAGTAAAAAAAAAGAAGGTTTTTATCTGAACGACTGTTATTTAGTTTTTGTGTAAGTTTGAAATGATGCCCTCGTGTTCTTTTCTCATCAGTTAGAGTTAATTGAACTAACAACTTTTCTCATCAGTTAGAGTTAGTAAAGTTTTAGTTGTGTTAGGATCATAAAACTTGTTAAGAATGTCATACACCTCAATCAGATCGCCTAGCTTTTGTTTTTTATTTTATTGCGCGCAGCATAGATTATTTGAACCCCAGTAGGCCTACACGTCAATAATTGCCGGCTACGGCAGGTGGACATTACCGGAAGAAGAAGAAGAACAGAGTTGACTTCACATATCAAAGCATGTCAGTGTGTTGCGTATCCACATGTTTGTAACCACACAATTGACAACTGGAAACCTACACAATTCAGTCCAGTTCTCTCTTGAATAAATCGTCAGGACGCTGCGCTACTCAGCTGCGCTACTCAGCTACCCCGTTAACTCAGCTACCCCGTTAACTCAGCTACCCCGTTAACTCAGCTACCCCGTTAACTCAGCTACCCCGTTAACTCAGCTACCCCGTTAACTCAGCTACCCCGTTAACTCAGCTACCCCGTTAACTCAGCTACCCCGTTAACTCAGCTACCCCGTTAACTCAGCTACCCCGTTAACTCAGCTACCCCGTTAACTCAGCTACCCCGTTAACTCAGCTACCCCGTTAACTCAGCTACCCCGTTAACTGTTCTCTTTAACTTCCCCCCACCCTTATATTGCTAAAGCATAATTATATGCACGGACAGATTCGGGTTCTGTAAGGTCTGCAAAGACATTTGATTTCAGGGACCTTGTTCGGTAGTTATGTAAGGTCTGCAAAGACATTTGATTTCAGGGACCTTGTTCGGTAGTTCTGTAAGGTCTGCAAAGACATTTGATTTCAGGGACCTTGAACTTCGGTCATTTCTATGTAAGGTCGACAACTACGTTCAGACATTTGATTTCAGGGACCTTGTTCGGTAGTTCTGTAAGGTCTGCAAAGACATTTGATTTCAGGGACCTTGTTCGGTAGTGTGCTTCCTTTTCCCCCAAAACACAACTTCCGGAAGAACCAAAGCACTGTTCAGCCTTCTGTACAGAGAGGTGCACACAGCGCAGATAGGTCAGTCTAGATTGCTTGCACTGATGAGACTGACTAGAGTAAGCTTACTGCGCGTAGTCTGAGCAGTATTTGCATAATGTATCTATCTCTGTTTGTTCCGTACTGCGTGTTCACTGTTGTGTCTATTCCAGTCCTTCTGTCACACAGTAGCGTGTTCTTGTATCTTTCTCGCTCCCCTAGGTACGATCATGAATCACTCCGGTTCTTCGTTCCCCTGTGCAAGTGCTCCCAGTTCAATCACGTATTGACTACAAAATTCTCCTCCTCGTCTTCAAGTCACTGAATGATCAAGCTCCCCTGTATCTCTCTGAACTTCTTCATCTCTATGTCCCAGCTCGCCAACTACGTTCGTCTTCTGATTCTCGTCTCCTTTCCCTTCCCTCCATCCGTCTCAAATCTGCTGGCCAACGTTCTTTTTCCTGTCAAGCACCATCTCTTGGAATTCTCTGCCTTCTCCTCTCCGACACTCCAACTCAGTCTCCTCATTCAAAACCTCTCTTAAAACCCATCTTTTTCCTGCTGCGCCCTAAATATTTGATCAGTTGTCTATCGTTGTGTGCACGTGAGGGAAGATTGAATAAGAGGTTTGTGCTGTGATTGTGTGTGCGTGTGTGTGTGTGTGTGTGTGTGTGTGTGTGTGTGTGTGTGTGTGTGTGTGTGTGTGTGTGTGTGTGTGTGTGTGTGACGTGTGTGTGTGTGTGTGTGTGTGGTTTGTGTGTGTGTTTGTGTGTGTGTGTGTGTCAAGTTTCAAGTCAAAATTTTATTTCCAGATGGGAACATTGTATAAGCAAAAACATGCTTTTTTTCAACAAGCCATCCATAAAAAATTGATATAAAGAAAAAATAAAGAACTAAACATTCCAAAGTAGCGAACAAGAAAAGGAAATCATATACAAGTAAACAATTAATTAGTGTGTGTGTGTGTGTGTGTGTGTGTGTGTGTGTGTGTGTGTGTGTGTGTGTGTGTGTGTACAATGTGTGTGTGTGCGTGCGTGCGTGTGCGTGGTTTGCGTGTGCGTTGCGTGCGTGTGTGTGTGTTGTCTGTGTGTGTGTGAGCATGCATGTGTGCATAACATGTGTGCTTGTGTTTTTTTTTAGTGGACAAATTTTGTGGGTTGTGTGTGCACACATGTGTGTACTAAAATCTCACATGTGTGTGTGTGTGGTATGTGTGCGTGTGTGTCCTGTCTGTCTGCGTGCGTACGTTGTGTGTGAGGGTGTTCTATGTATGTGTGTTGGTGTATGTGGTTCCAGTCGCCATCTGCGGCTTGGTTGCTGTGGCTTACTGAATGGGGTATGCAACGAGTTGGCAAACATACCCAAATAAATGTGTGTGTGTTGTGTGTGTGTGTGATGTGTGTGTGTGTGTGTGTGTGTCTAAATGTGCATGTGTGTGTTGTGGTGTGTGTGTGGTGTGTGTGTTAGAGAGAGAGAGAGAGAGAGAAGATGCGAGAGAGAGAGAGAGAGAGAGAGAGAGAGAGAGAGAGAGAGAGAGAGAGAGAGAGAGAGAGAGAGAGAGAGATGAGAGAGAGAGAGAGAGAGAGAGAGAGAGAGAGAGAGAGAGAGAGAGAGAGAGAGAGAGAGAGAGAGAGAGAGAGTTGCTTTGTATATGCGTTGTTGCTGGTTGGTGTCATTCTTGAATGCTGTTTTTGTTGTCTGTTGATGAATAATTGATTGTAAAGCGCTTTGGGCTCATTTGAGGTAAAGCGCTATGTAAATGTACTATTATTATTATTATTATTATTATTATTATTTACTTGGCTAGTCACGGCCACCTCACTAACAGACTCGACACGTAAACCGATCGCTGGAGATTCTTAGAGTCAATGAAGAATGGATAGGATTCATTACAGTACTGCCAACCCGATCTATGCAACTTGGTATCTTCTTCTTTTCCGTTACCCGGACTGATGTGTTGTTGCAAGGAACACGTCCAGATCACAATAAAGACAGCTTTTGCAAAGATAGGAACACTCACTTTGCTCTGGTTTCCTAGAAACCAAACCGTCAAAACGGCGATTCCTCCTTGGCGGAGATGCCGGAGAGATAAGCCATTTTGGACGGGGTGGGTGCAGGCCAATCCCATTGCGTTCACGCTTTTTGTTTTTGGTAGTGCAGTGAGGAATAAGAAGCTATTCCCTTTGTTGTGAGCGAAACTCCTTTAAACAAACCGTATACATTTTTTTTAAAGAAGAAAAAAAGGCTTGTATTGCGAACATTTGGAGTAAACAATTTGGTCGTAACTCAGGCGGCCATTACAAAAGAGACGATACACGCCTTCTCTTTCAGTGAAATAATTTGACTTCCATCACCTCCGCGAAGGAGGAATCGCCGATTTGACGGCTTGATTTCTAGGAAACCAGAGCAAAGTGAGTGTTGCTGTCATGCGCGTTTGAGCGACGAACTATATCGAAAGATAACTCACTTCCGGCTTAGCATGATCGATCGATATGCTTGCGCTGACGAGCGATCCACCGATTGTGCTAATATCGTTCAATATTTGCGCCATCGGTGGATATCAAAAATAGAGCTTATAAACGTATTCAAATTGTTTTTTAATGATCATCGATGATGATGACAACTTTGTTTTTGCACTTTCGTGGCTTAAATTTTTTTTTTTTTTTTTTTTTTTTTTAAACAAAAACAAAAAACCCAGCCGAAACGTGTTGTTGGTTAGACTATGCAAACAGTAACCGCATGCGATTGTATCCTTGACAGCCAACTTAATTCTGCTGACGTTTTTTGCTACGTTTTCTTGGTTTCAGGAATTTGTAACACGCATAAAGCCCATATCATAAATATGGCTGCTGTTGGTATAGTTGGTTGGTACAGCACGTTGCAACTTTTTTATTTATTTCTTTTTTCTTTTTTTTAAGCAACGAAAGTGTAAAAATAAAGTTGCCAAGTTGTCAAAATGATCGATGGTCATTAAAATACAATTTGAATACGTTTATAAGCTCTAGTTTTGATATCCACCAATGACGCTAATATCAATCGATATTTGCACTGACGGTGGATCGCTCGTCGGCGCAAGCAAATCGATCGATCATGCTAAGCCGCAAGTGGATATCTTTCAATATAGTTCATCGCTCCAACGCGCAGAACACCGCGATCTCTGTAAAGGGTGTTTTCATGGTGATCTCGACGTGTTTCTTGCAAAACACTCATCCGTCAGGGTCCACCTTTAAAGCTGAGTTGTCACAAACATCTCCAATTGATTTCATTCATCTCAAATCTCATTCACCCCGATTGTTTTTAAACGCGAAATGTGTTCCTTGCCAGTCTTGCATTAACTTTAATTTATTGTTTATTATTTTTAATACCTGAAAGTCAATGCATAGTATTCACCATTGTGACAATAGACCATACCCATAGACCCTAGACCCTAGGGAAAAAAGAAAGCGTTCAATAATGTTCAGCTGTTTGCGTACATACCTAAACGGTTAAAATCATATTCACTCGTATCTCAGACAAATATAGCGTAACCATATAAACCAGCCAAAAAAGCCACTACTTTGGCGAAGATAATACATGATAATATATCCTACATTCACAACTCCACCCTCAATCACAATCATTCATAATATAATGCAAGTTCGCAGAATCCTAACAGACGTAATTTTAGGGTGGAAGGTCACATTCATTATTGACACATGACCCTGCCAGTTACTGGACACAGCCACTATGATTATTAGCTTTGTTAATAATTAGCTCGGCGATATATAAAGCGTATTGTGCATTTACTGTCACAAACGTATGAAGAATAGGTCATGTTTGTCGCGTGAACATATGTTATTCCTATACTGGTTGAATACATTGCTGACACACGGAGAGAGAGAGAGAGAGAGAGAGAGAGAGAGAGAGAGAGAGAGAGAGAGAGAGAGAGAGAGAGAGAGAGAGAGAGAGAGAGAGAGAGAGAGAGAGAGAGAGAGAGAGAGAGAGAGAGAGAGAGAGAGAGAGAGAGAGAGAGAGAGAGAGAGAGAGAGAGAGAGAGAGAGAGAGAGAGAGAGAGAGAGAGAGAGAGAGAGAGAGAGAGAGAGAGAGATATTCCGCACATACTCATGCATCTCCATATTACGTTAAACAATAGTTATTCCGTATTAAACGGGTTTGTGTGTTTGTGTGTTTGCTTTAGTTTCCCAGTTCAAGATGGTGTTTGTTTGGAGCAGACTCTTCTACCGAGAGACAGACATAGAGATTCTTCCCACTAGACAATAACACCGCCACATATCGACGAAAGCAACAACATTAATCTCACAAGCGGGGGGAATCTTAGGGGAGATCAATTATTTCTAAGGGAGGTAATTATAAGAGGAGGTCACGGTAATTATAGAAACATGATCCACCTGGTCATTTGACAAAAACCAATAGATTATTTTCCTTGATAATTAGCATCGTAAATTGGATTTTTACGTATCGAACTTAATAAGCTTCTTTTTTCACTACCTGTTTTTATCGTGATTTAATATTATTTTATTGTCGTGTGAAGTATCGAATATCCACCTTAACCCTTTCACCGCCAATGTCGCATTTTTGCACCACAATGATTTAACACCCACGTCGTTAAAACCCTTGAAATCAGGGTCTATTATTCAATGATATTGTGTTGATAAATTTGAGCAGTACAGATTTAAAAAAAAATGTTATACAGTTTACCTAAAGGAGTTACGCTCAGAACAAAGGAAATAGCTCCTTTTCTTTTTAACGCACTACAAAGAAGACAAAGCGTCAACCACTCCGAGGGTCCTCACCCACCCCGTCCAAAATGGCTGCTCTCTCCGGCAACTCCGCCAAGGAGGAATCGCCGATTTGACGGTTTGATTTCCAGAAACCAGAGCAAAGTGAGTGTTCCGATCCTTGAAAAGGCTGTCTTTCTGGTGACCTCGACGTGTTTCTTTCAAAGAAAAGCATCCGTCAGGGTGCCCCTTTAAAACCTTCTTCATCCAAAAATAATTGCGGTCAACATTGTTAACGCATAATGAGTTCTTCCTATTTTCAAATCTTGTTTATTCAAATAGCATCGGAACTTTCCTGGTATTGCAGTACCTCCAGGATCGTCCCACCATTTGTGCGTTTAAAAATAAATGTTCTACATGTACCTGTTCCAGGTCGGAGGACGTTAACCTGACTTCCATCCTCACCACTGCTGATGGTATTTAAGCCAAACGATGTGTACTACTCGTAGTTGACACTCTTACTGTGGCGGTGCCATGGCCGATGAGGTTTAACCGAGGCGTGGCTACTGCTACACATAAATCTGTATTACTGACAAAATCTGGACTTTACTGGTTTAGCACTGCCTCCGGGCATTGCCTCCAGTATTGTTCCCACCATCTTTGTATTTATAAATAAATGCCCCACATGGCCGAAAGGCCGAAGAGGGCGTAAAACCCTATTTTCTCTACTCGTAGTTCTAACAACTGCAAAGGCTGCAGCAACAGTTACAAACAATCAAAGCAGAAATTATATACTGACGACATTTTTTGTTCTTTCAAATATTTCTTCTTTGTTCTTTTCTTTTTCAAATATTTCTTCGTTTGAATGAAACATCCACAAACTCTTGATGACGTGATGTTAAGATATTCTGTAAAATATTAATATAATGTTCGTTCGTCCGTCCCGAGGGGATGATGACCATGCTTCAACAGTTCGCCCTTGTGGAAGTCTAGGATGCTGGATGAGTTCGCATAATTATGGCTGGGGAGGCCAATGCGAGCCCGGACGGATCTCTGACAGTGCGGACAGTAGTGTAATAGATGCATGGATACACACAGAGAAACAGACAGTCTATGCACACATATGCAAACCCCAATCTGTAGAAAACGGAGTCAGTATCACTCCCTCGTTCGAACGAAACGTAGATAGGAGGAAACACACTATATAACTAACGCAAAAGGTGCACTGTATTACCTTTCTTTTATAACTGTCTGTTTTCTCATTCCAGCTAATAAGTTATGTCATTAATCTCCTGTAGTTGTCGGTTGCTATGCACATTAACAGTATATGTTGCGCACTTTATGCTCGTCATTGTCACACATGGTTTACGGTCGTACCACTAAACCTCTGTTCCCACATTTGTCACATTGCTGATGCACCACGATGGTTTAACACCCATGTCACTAAAAGGCATCAAATCAGGGACTGTTATCCGAAGACCCTATTTTCTTAATTTTGGGAGGTAAGAATAGGTCTAAGGTTATAGGCCTACATGTCTCTGAGGAATCTCTACCCTGTTAAGTTTAATTATATTTTTTGGGCTGAAAAATGGCTGGCGGTAAAAGGGTTAAACTTAATTTGTATTTAGTAACGAAACTGACGTTTGTGTGCGGTATCCGAAATCCATTTTCGACTGTAAATGAGCAAATATTCCATATTATTATTGTGGATAAATATGCAACTATGCTTTCGAGGAATAATGTGCAAATATGATTGTCTGAAACTTGATTGATTTTGTTGCATGTTTGTAAACACCCCAGTGATGTTCATTAACATATTTCACCTCCATTCTGCCATTATGTATGCACTGTTATAATTATGTTGGAGGCTGATCTGCACACGTCTCTGCACCTCCATTCTGCTATTATGTATGCTGTTATAATTATGTTGGAGGCTGATCTGCACACGTCTCTGCACCTCCATTCTGCCATTATATATGCACTGTTATAATTATGTTGGAGGCTGATCTACACACGTCTCTGCACCTCCATTCTGCCATTATATATGCACTGTTATAATTATGTTGGAGGCTGATCTGCACACGTCTCTGCACCTCCATTCTGCTATTATATATGCACTGTTATAATTATGTTGGAGGCTGATCTACACACGTCTCTGCACCTCCATTCTGCCATTATATATGCACTGTTATAATTATGTTGGAGGCTGATCTACACACGTCTCTGCACCTCCATTCTGCTATTATATATGCTGTTATAATTATGTTGGAGGCTGATCTACACACGTCTCTGCACCTCCATTCTGCCATTATATATGCACTGTTATAATTATGTTGGAGGCTGATCTACACACGTCTCTGCACCTCCATTCTCTGCACTGTTATAATTATGTTGGAGGCTGATCTGCACACGTCTCTGCACCTCCATTCTGCTATTATGTATGCACTGTTATAATTATGTTGGAGGCTGATCTACACACGTCTCTGCACCTCCATTCTGCTATATAGGCATTGTTATATGTTATATGTTGGAGGCTGATCTACACACGTCTCTGCACCTCCACACACTGTTGTAATTATGTTGGAGGCTCTCTGCACCTCCATTCTGCTATATAGGTATTGCTATATGTTATATGTTGGAGGCTGATACACACGTCTCTGCACCTCCATTCTGCTATATAGGCATTGCTATATGTTATATGTTGGAGGCTGATCTACACACGTCTCTGCACCTCCATTCTGCTATATAGGTATTGTTATATGTTATATGTTGGAGGCTGATCTACACACGTCTCTGCACCTCCATTCTGCTATATAGGTATTGTTATATGTTATATGTTGGAGGCTGATCTACACACGTCTCTGCACCTCCATTCTGCTATATAGGCATTGTTATATGTTATATGTTGGAGGCTGATCTACACACGTCTCTGCACCTCCCTCTATATAGGTATTGTTATATGTTATATTGGAGGCTGCTACACACGTATAGGCATTGTTATATGTTATATGTTGGAGGCTGATCTACACACGTCTCTGCACCTCCATTCTGCTATATAGGTATTGTTATATGTTATATGTTGGAGGCTGATCTACACACGTCTCTGCACCTCCATTCTGCTATATAGGTATTGCTATATGTTATATGTTGGAGGCTGATCTACACACGTCTCTGCACCTCCATTCTGCTATATAGGTATTGTTATATGTTATATGTTGGAGGCTATCTACACACGTCTCTGCACCTATGTTGGAGGCTGGATCTACACACGTCTCTGCACCTCCATTCTGCTATATAGGTATTGTTATATGTTATATGTTGGAGGCTGATCTACACATCTGTTATATGTGTATATGTTGGAGGCTGATCTACACACGTCTCTGCACCTCCATTCTGCTTGGACACGTCTCTGCACCTCCATATATAGGTATTGTTATATGTTATATGTTGGAGGCTGATCTATTCACGTCTCTGCACCTCCATTCTGTTAGGTATTGTTATATGTTATATGTTGGAGGCTGATCTACACACGTCTCTGCACCTCCATTCTGCTATATAGGTATTGTTATATGTTATATGTTGGAGGCTGATCTACACACGTCTCTGCACCTCCATTCTGCTATATAGGTATTGTTATATGTTATATGTTGGAGGCTGATCTACACACGTCTCTGCACCTCCATTCTGCTATATAGGTATTGTTATATGTTATATGTTGGAGGCTGATCTACACACGTCTCTGCACCTCCATTCTGCTATATAGGCATTGTTATATGTTATATGTTGGAGGCTGCACACTCTGCACCTCCATTCTGCTATATAGGTATTGTTATATGTTATATGTTGGAGG
The DNA here is from genome assembly GCA_017654935.2 of Phymorhynchus buccinoides. Taxonomy (NCBI): domain Eukaryota; kingdom Metazoa; phylum Mollusca; class Gastropoda; order Neogastropoda; family Raphitomidae; genus Phymorhynchus; species Phymorhynchus buccinoides. The sequence goes on along the minus strand of CM065685.1, from coordinate 1,591,012 downwards.
CTGATCTACACACGTCTCTGCACCTCCATTCTGCTATATAGGTATTGTTATATGTTATATGTTGGAGGCTGATCTACACACGTCTCTGCACACTGTTGTTATATGTTATATGTTCTGCACCTCCATCCATTCTGCTATATAGGTATTGTTATATGTTATATGTTGGAGGCTGATCTACACACGTGTCTGCACCTCCATTCTGCTATATAGGTATTGCTATATGTTATATGTTGGAGGCTGATCTACACACGTCTCTGCACCTCCATTCTGCTATATAGGTATTGCTATATGTTATATGTTGGAGGCTGATCTACACACGTCTCTGCACCTCCATTCTGCTATATAGGTATTGTTATATGTTATATGTTGGAGGCTGATCTACACACGTCTCTGCACCTCCATTCTGCTATATAGGTATTGTTATATGTTATATGTTGGAGGCTGATCTACACACGTCTCTGCACCTCCATTCTGTTATATGTTATATGTTGGAGGCTGATCTACACACGTCTCTGCACCTCCATTCTGCTATATAGGTATTGTTATATGTTATATGTTGGAGGCTGATCTACACACGTCTCTGCACCTCCATTCTGCTATATAGGTATTGTTATATGTTATATGTTGGAGGCTGATCTACACACGTCTCTGCACCTCCATTCTGCTATATAGGTATTGTTATATGTTATATGTTGGAGGCTGATCTACACACGTCTCTGCACCTCCATTCTGCTATATAGGTATTGTTATATGTTATATGTTGGAGGCTGATCTACACACGTCTCTGCACCTCCATTCTGCTATATAGGTATTGTTATATGTTATATGTTGGAGGCTGATCTACACACGTGTCTGCACCTCCATTCTGCTATATAGGTATTGCTATATGTTATATGTTGGAGGCTGATCTACACACGTCTCTGCACCTCCATTCTGCTATATAGGTATTGTTATATGTTATATGTTGGAGGCTGATCTACACACGTCTCTGCACCTCCATTCTGCTATATAGGTATTGTTATATGTTATATGTTGGAGGCTGATCTACACACGTCTCTGCACCTCCATTCTGCTATATAGGTATTGTTATATGTTATATGTTGGAGGCTGATCTGCACACGTCTCTGCACCTCCATTGCTGCATTGTTATATATTATATGTTGGATGATATACGTCTCTGCACCTCCATTCTGCTATATAGGTATTGTTATATGTTATATGTTGGAGGCTGATCTACACACGTCTCTGCACCTCCATTCTGCTATATAGGTATTGCTATATGTTATATGTTGGAGGCTGATCTACACACGTCTCTGCACCTCCATTCTGCTATATAGGTAATGCTATATGTTATATGTTGGAGGCTGATCTACACACGTTTCTGCACCTCCATACTGCTATATAGGTATTGTTATATGTTATATGTTGGAGGCTGATCTACACACGCACCTCCATTCTCTGCACCTCACACGTCTCTGCACCTCCATTCTGCTATATAGGTATTGCTATATGTTATATGTTGGAGGCTGATCTACACACGTCTCTGCACCTCCATTCTGCTATATAGGTATTGCTGTATGTTAGTTATATGTTGGAGGCTGATCTACACACGTCTCTGCACCTCCATTCTGCTATATAGGTATTGCTATATGTTATATGTTGGAGGCTGATCTACACACGTCTCTGCACCTCCATTCTGCTATATAGGTATTGCTATATGTTATATGTTGGAGGCTGATCTACACACGTCTCTGCACCTCCATTCTGCTATATAGGTATTGCTATATGTTATATGTTGGAGGCTGATCTACACACGTCTCTGCACCTCCATTCTGCTATATAGGTATTGCTATATGTTATATGTTGGAGGCTGATCTACACACGTCTCTGCACCTCCATTCTGCTATATAGGTATTGTTATATGTTATATGTTGGAGGCTGATCTACACACGTCTCTGCACCTCCATTCTGCTATATAGGTATTGTTATATGTTATATGTTGGAGGCTGATCTACACACGTCTCTGCACCTCCATTCTGCTATATAGGTATTGCTATATGTTATATGTTGGAGGCTGATCTACACACGTCTCTGCACCTCCATTCTGCTATATAGGTATTGCTATATGTTATATGTTGGAGGCTGATCTACACACGTCTCTGCACCTCCATTCTGCTATATAGGTATTGCTATATGTTATATGTTGGAGGCTGATCTACACACGTCTCTGCACCTCCATTCTGCTATATAGGTATTGCTATATGTTATATGTTGGAGGCTGATCTACACACGTGTCTGCACCTCCATTCTGCTATATAGGTATTGTTATATGTTATATGTTGGAGGCTGATCTACACACGTCTCTGCACCTCCATTCTGCTATATAGGCATTGTTATATGTTATATGTTGGAGGCTGATCTACACACGTCTCTGCACCTCCATTCTGCTATATAGGTATTGCTATATGTTATATGTTGGAGGCTGATCTACACACGTCTCTGCACCTCCATTCTGCTATATAGGTATTGTTATATGTTATATGTTGGAGGCTGATCTACACACGTCTCTGCACCTCCATTCTGCTATATAGGCATTGCTATATACTATATGTTGGAGGCTGGTATGCAAGCCGTTGGTAAGTGCATGTGTGGGCGTTTCTCCCCGTAGACTGTGCAGTACGCTTGGAAATC
>CM065685.1:1568321-1573321 GCA_017654935.2 Phymorhynchus buccinoides | reverse complement strand
GCCTACATTGGTTAAACCACAAAATGTTACAATTAGGCCCACATGCTTCCCTAGCACATGCAACAAGGGTATCGCCGAGCGGCAGATATGTCCTTTGCCGGTTACGCCCTGTACATGCCACATCTTCGGTCCCCGTCATCCTTGTGACCTTTGGGTGATGCACCTACACACCCTTGACTGGGTGCTCATGGTTTTCCGGGATGCACACCCTTAATTGGTGGGGTGAACACCCTTAACACTAAGACATGTCTGCCACTCGGCGACCTTTAAGCCCCACGTGGCACATGTTGTGCTAGGACGTCTTTTACGTTTAGTATTAGATCCCCTCCGTTACCGGGATGTACACCCTTAATTAGTGGGGTGTTCACCCTTAATGGGGTGTACACCCTTAACTCGGAGACATGTCTGCCGCTCGGCGACATGAAAATCCCACGTGGCATAAGTTGTACTGCAATGTCTTCTACTCTTCTTTTTACACCTCCCCACAAAATGTGGAGTGATTCTATACAGTATTCCACGATATATAGGAGGGTGAAGAAAAAAGGAAACATGTCTGCCGCTCGGCGACATTCTATTTCCGAGGGATAATTTATGTACGAGTGTGTTATACTCTTAGTGTCACATCCTGACACAAAATTGGAAGGGATTCTGTCTTCTAGTTCACGAGATACAGCTTGAATAAGAAATATATAGCGCAAAGAAGGAAATTTCGGTTTTTAAGGTCACACTTCAAGGTCAAGGTCAGCATGACGATAATGTATGCTGGGATGTTTTCTACTCTAGGGTATACAGTACCACACACAATCTGAAGCGCTTCTGTCAAGTACAAATGTGGAAAATATGGCTTAAAACCCAATTTGTAGACCCCTACCACTTTCAAGGCCTACCTATCTCCCGGACCGTGACCTTGACCTTCATCGGTATACCATCATCAGAACGGCCATAAGCCAAAGTACCTCCATGCCAAATGTGAAGACTCTAAGACCAACGGTGTGGAAGTTATGGCCCCTTAAAGATGTTCGGTTTTCAAGGTCGTACTCCAAGGTCAAGGTCAGGACGGCGAAAATTGCCTTCCTCGCATGGTGACACACCACCACACACAATTCGAAACGATTCTGTCAAGCGGTTCGGGAGATATCCTTGGGACAGACAGACAGACAGACAGACAGACAGACAGACAGACAGACAGACAGACAGACAGACAGAAAAGAAAAACAACAACAACAAAGAAACATACATGTCATGCTGTAGAAACACGCTCCCGCACATGCATTTCACTCAACAATCTCTCCGTGCACACTCGCAATCTTTCCCTTCAATCGGTGCAGACATTAAACACGGGACAATAAGATTTCGCTTAGTTCCCCTCTTCTTACTAAAGAAGATTATTTATTACAACAAATAATAGGAACTGATATCAATTCTGTATAAAGTAACTTTCACAATCAATATCAAATATGTACGAAATCTTTCTCTCAAACAAAAGAGAATATAATACTATTCACAATTAAGCCTCCCACTTAATTACGCAATATTTAAATACTATAAATGTCAATGGTCAATACTGTAATTCCGTTAACTACAATTATATCACTATGAGCTCAATAATAAATACCGTTCCAAATTCCACTAGTTGATCTCGTTCACGATCCCGTCCTTGACACGTACACACTTCTTGTGTTCCCTCCAAAGTTAATTCTTCTCCTGAAGAATATAACTGTCGTTCTCCTGAAGAATCTACTGCTCCGTCCCGCAGTTTCCACCGTTCCAGACTAATCGTTTCCTAGTCCTAGGTGATCCTTTGTAGGCTAACTCCTACATACAATATACATACTCTTCCCGAGTAATAGACGGTACAATACCCATCACCATGACAGGCCTTGTATGACTAGACAGTCAAACAAACACATCTCCGTAGACCTCATCTGTCCTCCCGACAGAGAGCATAGTGGCCAAACCGCCTATCAGTGGAAACCTCCACTCTCTCCACATTTCTTCAGCATACGCTGCTGGTACTGGCTCAGGGACATCTGTCCTGGGTGTCTCCAACACCTCCCAGCACCCCACTATACATTGGAGTCCACCAATGCCTTGGACCATTCCTCTCAATGGTTCCTAAGATACTGCCCTTTACTGATTGACAAAGCTTTCCAAAGTCAACTACTGAACTCTGTTCAGAATCACTACCAACCCTTATCCAAATCCAATATCACACAAGTTAGAGGTTAAAAACGCTCACTTCAGCTAAGAGATTAGAAAAACTCACTACAGCTCAAGCTGTCAATGCAAGCCCAAAAGTGATCATAATTCACACCATATACTATGCACCAAAAGTTACGCATCCCCGCGCAATCCAAAAACATGATGAACACTATATGTTACCATTTTAGGTTCATTCATCATACCATACAATTGCAAATGAAACCATATAACCATACAGTACGCCTGTTAGTCCCAAGACTAACAACATCACAAAATGTGTGTAATACTAAATCTGACACACATGACAATACACGAACGAAAACATACTCCTTTGCGATCTACTTCGTAGATCGGCAAAGGACAATCACACCCCCACGACACACACATAGACACACACTCACACTCTGTCGGCCTGTCTGTCTGTCTGTCTGTCGGCCTGTCTATCTGTCTCACTCTCATATTGAAAAAAAAATACAATAAACTTGCACGCAGCCTATTCCTACTCAACACACTTGCACCCTTCATAGATCTAGACGCACGCGAAATACTTTTTTTTTAATGCACCCTGTCTCTCCCATATTAATTACGCATCGGTAGTTTGGGACTATGTTGCTAATTGTCACCCAATTATATGTACAAAAGGGCAGATAAAATAATTATTCCTGATCCTGAATTCAGTACATCAAGCCCAGTTAAACATACTTCCGCTGCAATCACAGCTTAGCTATAATAAAGCCATTCTCATGTACAAAGTACACTATGACTTAGCTCCACAATGCCTGGAAAATCTACTTGCACTCACAAAGTTATAGTTCAAGTAATTATATTATGCCACATACAAGAATAGATGATAATTAATTGAAGTCGAGTTTTCCTTTTGTGGGTTCCTCCATTTGGAACTCCCTTCCGTCTGACATTAACTATGCTCCTCTATCTCAACCTTCAAAACGAGTCTTCGAGAGGCACTAACATTCGACCCTCCATAATTTCATTTTTTCCTGGGTGATGTCTCCTGATACGCTACATTGCTTATGACGATGTTTGTATGTATTCATTTCATTTTATTTGTTTACTATTATCCTACAATTTGCCTGATATATGTTAATATTAATGCTTAAATATGTCCTAAATGTAATGCAAATTATTACCAGTGTCATACACTATGCTGCATTTATTTGCCTACATTCTATAATGTGTGTTTCCTTTATACATGTTTTAACATGTGTGTGTGTGTGTGTGTGTGTGTGTGTGTGTGTGTGTGTGTGTGTGCGTGTGCGTGTGCGTGTGCGTGCGTGCGTGCGTGCGTGCGTGCGTGTGCGTGTGCGTGCGTGTGCGTGCGCGCACGCGTGTACGTGTGCGTGTATGTTCGCACACATGCATGCACGCACAATTAAAAAGTATGCATGTGCGTATGCAAGTTTTATAAATCCATATTTCAACCTATCTTTCTATCATACATAATATCACCTGCTTTGTTTACCTCTGTGTTCAGCTCTGTATGTGCAATAGTATGCCTTGCCACGTTTATGTTCAATGTTAGTATATGTATCGAGGACAGATTGGAAGAATAGGCATTGCCTAATATCTATATATTTGGAAAATAAACAACAAACAAACAACTTGTCGTGTACAGTGACGTTATTCACAAGAGACAAAACAAAGCGACTGGATATTTCGGCGAATGCGCCTTTAGTATCAACACAGACAAACAAGAAAACAGCAAACAGCAAATATAGCAAAAGGAGGAAAAAGCAGGCAACAAAAAAACAAGATCAAAATCAAAAACCAATGCTTCCCCTCTACAGTCCAATGCGTAAATCTTTGGAAAATAAAGTTTAAGTTTGCAAGTTTTTCTCTCCCCCCCCCCCCTCTCTCTCTCTCTCTCTCTCTCTCTCTCTCTCTCTCTCTCTCTCTCTCTCTCTCTCTCTCTCTCTCTCTCTCTCTCTCTCTCTCTCTCTCTCTCTCTCTCTCTCTCTCTCTCTCTCTCTCTCTCTCTCTCTCTCTCTCTCTCAGGGCTGGGCATAAAAAAAAGTATGCATACTTATCTCATTACCCTGTATAAATAAAATTTAGTTCGTTCGTTCGTTCGTTCGTTCTCTCTCCCGTTCCAAGACTGAAGTTCCATCTAATGGTTTCTGTCAAGCTCTGACAGCCATGTTCTTATTGGCCAGTGACGATTAAATCCCGACCAGGCTGGTCTGTTTGTACAACAAACTAGCGTCAGCCTCCAACAGCTGTACAGGTTTACACCGTTGACAACTGACACACCACACTAGTCAGTGTATCCACTAACTACGTTTGGCTTTGTCCGTAGTAGCTTTGATTTTGTTGGTATGCTTTTTCTGGAGATTGTAAGGCTTACAATGTATAGATGTGCTTTGTATGAGCTTGTCGATACGTCATAATCAGCAACGCGTTCGATATTGCTGTTAATCTCAATGTCAGTTCGAATACAAGTTATAGTATTGCCGGTATGCCTTCTTGTCTGGAACTTGGTTTTGTTGTTTAAGCTTCATTAACATTGTCACTCTTTGTAGTTTCATGATAATATTTAACATTAATAAAAAAAATGTTAATGGTTATGCCATTCTGGATGTTTTGCTTCTTGTAGCACAGAAAGCGACACACACACACACACACACACACACACACACACACACACACACACACACACACACACACACACACACACACACACACACACACACACACACACACACACACACACACACACACACACACACACACACACACACACACACACACACACACACACACACACACACACACACACACAC
>CM065685.1:1540821-1553321 GCA_017654935.2 Phymorhynchus buccinoides | reverse complement strand
CAGACAGAGACAGAGGGGAACATAAACAGAGACATACTCACAAAGCAGACAGAGACAGAGGGGAACATAAACAGAGACATACTTACAAAGCAGAGACACAGGGGAACATAAACCGAGACACACTAACAGAGCAGACAGACAGAGACAGAGGGGAACATAAACAGAGACATACTCACAAAGCAGACAGACATAGACACAGCAGCCACAGAGACATACTCACAAAGCAGACATCCAGAGACACAGTAACATAAACAGACATACTTACAAAGCAGACAGCCAGAGACACAGTAACATAAACAGAGACATACTTACAAAGCAAACAGCCAGAGACAGAAGGGCACACAGTACGGACAGAGACTGAGACAGACATATAGAAGCTTACATATAAACAGGGAAGTGAGTGAGAGTGTGGGCGATAGAGAGCTACCAGTCTCTGTCCAATGGCCGTCAATATAATACTTAACAATAATGGCCTTCGGCCTTCAGAAGGGATTTGTGTGGAGGGGCTGGAGAGTGGAGAGCCAGAACACAGCTAATTGGCTGCTTACGTATTAGTCTCTCAGTCTGTCTGTCTATACATTTTCATATGTTTTCCAATATGCATAGTGGTCTTTTTGTCCGTCTGTCTGTCTGTGATGGCAACGGAATATCATCGTTGACCTTGGGAAGGGGATTGTGGGATATTGGTTAGCACCATAGCATCTGATTGTCTGCTTACTGGATTGTGCTTTGTATCTGTCCATAGCTTAGTCTTTATATCTCTATCTCCGTATCTGCTCAACTGCTTACCAGTTTGATCATCTGTGTGCGGGTCTGTCTGCGGGTCTGTCTATCGAAGCAGGAAGGGGAGATCAAGAGAAAGAGACAGAAAGAGATGAGGCAAGGCAGATAGACTGTGTGTGTGTCTGTGCGTGAGAGAGAGAGAGAGAGAGAGAGAGAGAGAGAGAGAGAGAGAGAGAGAGAGAGAGAGAGAGAGAGAGAAAGACAGAGACAGAGACAGAGACAGAGACAGACAGAGACAGACAGGCCTTCAGACAAACACATATATATATATAGAGAGAGAAAGGTGGCATAGTGGCTAAGACGTTCGCCTGCCAAATGTTATGCGTGACTGCAGCGTGAGTGACCCGGGCTCGAATCCCGGCCTCGCCCTTTCTTTCTAGTTCGACAGGAAAATCGAACTGAACGTCGAGTCCTTCGGATGGGGACATAAAGCTAGTCTGACCCGTGCGCTTTACGCACGCAAAAGTCCCACGGCAGTTGAAAGTCGGTAAGAGAAGGGGTAAATACCGTTGCCTGGTATGGCCAAATTGATAGCTAATGTGCCCACACCCCCTCCTCACCCTGTACCCCCCAACAAAATTGTATACAAGGATTCAAATTGGGTAGGCGCTGCATTTGCGGCGACGCACTCTCCGGGGGAGAGCAGCCCGAATTTAACAGAGATAAGTCTCTGTGACGAGAATATAGCAAGCAGGCTACCAAATACCAATGCATTAATGAAGAATGGTGAGTTCAGCACTGTGTCTCTACCCAGCGCCACCCAATATATTGACGGAGTTGGTAGTGACATCGAACATTAATTAAAATGCCTCAAATAGTCTGTTGACTCAGAGGGCGTAAAATCTCTATTTTTCTCTCTCTCTCTCGACATCGAACAGAGGATGGGAGAGGTCGGCAAGGGACAACCTGGGAACCACAGACCAGCGGCTAATTGCCCGCAAACCGCAATTATGCTTGTCCACCTGTCTGTCTGTCCGCCTGATTATTATCTGTCGCTCGTTCTCCACTGCCTCTGCCTCTGTCTCTGTCTCTGTCCAAGTGTATTTTGTTCTGTCACCCTAAAATGTACTTACTGTGTCGTTCCTGCCTAAGGTATATCCCAACTCTCCCTGGCAAGTTGAACCTTGTAAGAACAAAGAAGCCAGATGAACCAACAACCCGCAAGGGGTTAGTGAGCCCCACCACTCTGTTCAACGGATCCCAAGAGCAACGATGGGGAGAAGGGTGAAGGTGGGAGAAAGGTGAAGGTGGGAGAAAGGTGAAGGTGGGAGAAAGGTGGGAGAAAGGTGAAGGTGGGAGAAAGGTGAAGGTGGGAGAAAGGTGAAGGTGGGAGAAAGGTGAAGGTGGGAGAAAGGTGAACGTGGGAGAAAGGTGAAGGTGGGAGAAGGGTGGGAGAAAGGTGAAGGTGGGAGAAAGGTGGGAGAAAGGTGAAGGTGGAGAAAAGGTGGGTGGGAGAAAGGTGAACGTGGGAGAAAGGTGAAGGTGGGAGAGGTGGGAGAAAGGTGAAGGTGGGAGAAAGGTGAAGGTGGGAAAGGTGAACGTGGGAGAAAGGTGAAGGTGGGAGAAAGGTGAAGGTGGGAGAAAGGTGAAGGTGGGAGAAAGGTGAAGGTGGGAGAAAGGTGAAGGTGGGAGAAAGGTGAAGGTGGGAGAAAGGTGAAGGTGGGAGAAAGGTGAAGGTGGGAGAAAGGTGAAGGTGGGAGAAAGGTGAAGGTGGGAGAAAGGTGAAGGTGAAGGTGGGAGAAAGGTGAAGGTGGGAGAAAAAGGTGAAGGTGGGAGAAAGGTGAACGTGGGAGAAAGGTGGGAGAAAGGTGAAGGTGGGAGGTGGGAGAAAGGTGAAGGTGGGAGAAAGGTGAAGGTGGGAGAAAGGTGAAGGTGGGAGAAAGGTGAAGGTGGGAGAAAGGTGAAGGTGGGAGAAAGGTGAAGGTGGGAGAAAGGTGAACGTGGGAGAAAGGTGAACGTGGGAGAAAGGGTGGGAGAAAGGTGGTGGGAGAAAGGTGAAAACGTGGGAGAAAGGTGAACGTGGGAGAAAGGTGAACGTGGGAGAAAGGTGAAGGTGGGAGAAAGGTGAAGGTGGGAGAAAGGTGAAGGTGGGAGAAAGGTGAAGGTGGGAGAAAGGTGAAGGTGGGAGAAAGGTGAACGTGGGAGAAAGGTGAACGTGGGAGAAAGGTGAACGTGGGAGAAAGGTGAAGGTGGGAGAAAGGTGAAGGTGGGAGAAAGGTGAAGGTGGGAGAAAGGTGAACGTGGGAGAAAGGTGAACGTGGGAGAAAAGGTGAAGGTGGGAGAAAGGTGAAAGAAATGTGAAGGTGGGAGAAAGGTGAAGGTGGGAGAAAGGTGAAGGTGGGAGAAAGGTGAACGTGGGAGAAAGGTGAACGTGGGAGAAAGGTGAACGTGGGAGAAAGGTGGTGGTGGGAGAAAGGTGAAGGTGGGAGAAAGGTGAACGTGGGAGAAAGGTGAACGTGGGAGAAAGGTGAAGGTGGGAGAAAGGTGAAGGTGGGAGAAAGGTGAAGGTGGGAGAAAGGTGAACGTGGGAGAAAGGTGAACGTGGGAGAAAGGTGAAGGTGGGAGAAAGGTGAAGGTGGGAGAAAGGTGAAGGTGGGAGAAAGGTGAAGGTGGGAGAAAGGTGAAGGTGGGAGAAGGTGGGAGAAAGGTGAAGGTGGGAGAAAGGTGAAGGTGGGAGAAAGGTGGGAGAAAGGTGAACGTGGGAGAAAGGTGAAGGTGGGAGAAAGGTGAAGGTGGGAGAAAGGTGAACGTGGGAGAAAGGTGAACGTGGGAGAAAGGTGAAGGTGGGAGAAAGGTGAAGGTGGGAGAAAGGTGAAGGTGGGAGAAAGGTGAAGGTGGGAGAAAGGTGAACGTGTGAAGGTGGGAGAAAGGTGAAGGTGGGAGAAAGGTGAAGGTGGGAGAAAGGTGGGAGAAAGGTGAACGTGGGAGAAAGGTGAAGGTGGGAGAAAGGTGGTGAAGGTGGGAGAAAGGTGAACGTGGGAGAAAGGTGAAGGTGGGAGAAAGGTGAAGGTGGGAGAAAGGTGAAGGTGGGAGAAAGGTGAAGGTGGGAGAAAGAAAGGTGAAGGTGGGAGAAAGGTGAAGGTGGTGGGAGAAAGGTGAAGGTGGGAGAAAGGTGAAGGTGGGAGAAAGGTGAAGGTGGGAGAAAGGTGAAGGTGGGAGAAAGGTGAAGGTGGGAGAAAGGTGAAGGTGGGAGAAAGGTGAAGGTGGGAGAAAGGTGAAGGTGGGAGAAAGGTGAAGGTGGGAGAAAGGTGAAGGTGGGAGAAAGGTGAAGGTGGGAGAAAGGTGAAGGTGGGAGAAAGGTGAACGTGGGAGAAAGGTGAACGTGGGAGAAAGGTGAACGTGGGAGAAAGGTGGAGAAAGGTGAACGTGGGAGAAAGGTGAACGTGGGAGAAAGGTGAAAGGTGAAGGTGGGAGAAAGGTGAAGGTGGGAGAAAGGTGAAGGTGGGAGAAAGGTGAACGTGGGAGAAAGGTGAACTGGTGGGAGAAAGGTGAAGGTGGGAGTGGGAGAAAGGTGAAGGTGGGAGAAGGTGAAGGTGGGAGAAGGTGGGAGAAGGTGGGAGAAAGGTGAAGGTGGGAGAAAGGTGAAGGTGGGAGAAAGGTGAAGGTGGGAGAAAGGTGAAGGTGGGAGAAAGGTGGGAGAAAGGTGAAGGTGGGAGAAAGGTGAAGGTGGGAGAAAGGTGAAGGTGGGAGAAAGGTGAAGGTGGGAGAAAGGTGAAGGTGGGAGAAAGGTGAAGGTGGGAGAAAGGTGAAGGTGGGAGAAAGAAAGGTGAAGGTGGGAGAAAGGTGAACGTGGGAGAAAGGTGAACGTGGGAGAAAGGTGAACGTGGGAGAAAGGTGAACGTGGGAGAAAGGTGAAGGTGGGAGAAAGGTGAAGGTGGGAGAAAGGTGGTGGGAGAAAGGTGAACGTGGGAGAAAGGTGGTGGGAGAAAGGTGAAGGTGGGAGAAAGGTGAACGTGGGAGAAAGGTGAAGGTGGGAGAAAGGTGAAGGTGGGAGAAAGGTGAACGTGGGAGAAAGGTGAACGTGGGAGAAAGGTGAACGGTGAAAGGTGGGAGAAAGGTGAACGTGTGGAGAAAGGTGAACGTGGGAGAAAGGTGGTGGGAGAAAGGTGAACGTGGGAGAAAGGTGAAGGTGGGAGAAAGGTGGGAGAAAGGTGAACGTGGGAGAAAGGTGAAGGTGGGAGAAAGGTGAACGTGGGAGAAAGGTGAACGGGAGAAAGGTGAAGGTGGGAGAAAGGTGAACGTGGGAGAAAGGTGAAGGTGGGAGAAAGGTGAACGTGGGAGAAAGGTGAACGTGGGAGAAAGGTGAACGTGGGAGAAAGGTGAACGTGGGAGAAAGGTGAACGTGGGAGAAAGGTGAACGTGGGAGAAAGGTGAAGGTGGGAGAAAGGTGAAGGTGGGAGAAAGGTGAAGGTGGGAGAAAGGTGAAGGTGGGAGAAAGGTGGGAGAAAGGTGAAGGTGGGAGAAAGGTGAAGGTGGGAGAAAGGTGAAGGTGGGAGAAAGGTGAAGGTGGGAGAAAGGTGAAGGTGGGAGAAAGGTGAAGGTGGGAGAAAGGTGAAGGTGGGAGAAAGGTGAAGGTGGGAGAAAGGTGAAGGTGGGAGAAAGGTGAACGTGGGAGAAAGGTGAACGTGGGAGAAAGGTGAAGGTGAAAGGTGGTGGGAGAAAGGTGAAGGTGGGAGAAAGGTGAAGGTGGGAGAAAGGTGAAGGTGGGAGAAAGGTGAACGTGGGAGAAAAAGGTGAAGGTGAAGGTGGGAGAAAGGTGAAGGTGGGAGAAAGGTGGGAGAAAGGTGAAGGTGGGAGAAAGGTGAACGTGGGAGAAAGGTGAAGGTGGGAGAAAGGTGAAGGTGGGAGAAAGGTGAAGGTGGGAGAAAGGTGAACGTGGGAGAAAGGTGGGAGAACGTGGGAGAAAGGTGAAGGTGGGAGAAAGGTGAAGGTGGGAGAAAGGTGAAGGTGGGAGAAAGGTGAAGGTGGGAGAAAGGTGAAGGTGGGAGAAAGGTGAAGGTGGGAGAAAGGTGAAGGTGGGAGAAAGGTGAAGGTGGGAGAAAGGTGAACGTGGGAGAAAGGTGAAGGTGGGAGAAAGGTGAAGGTGGGAGAAAGGTGAAGGTGGGAGAAAGGTGAAGGTGGGAGAAAGGTGAAGGTGGGAGAAAGGTGAAGGTGGGAGAAAGGTGAAGGTGGGAAGAGAAAGGTGGGAGAAAGGTGGTGGGAGAAAGGTGAAGGTGGGAGAAAGGTGGGAGAAAGGTGAAGGTGGGAGAAAGGTGAAGAAAGGTGAACGTGGGAGAAAGGTGAAGGTGGGAGAAAGGTGAAGGTGGGAGAAAGGTGAACGTGGGAGAAATGTGAAGGTGGGAGAAAGGTGAAGGTGGGAGAAAGGTGAAGGTGGGAGAAAGGTGAAGGTGGGAGAAAAAGGTGGGAGAAAGGAAGGTGGGAGAAAGGTGAAGGTGGGAGAAAGGTGAAGGTGGGAGAAAGGTGAAGGTGGGAGAAAGGTGAAGGTGGGAAAGAAAGGTGAAAGGTGGGAGAAAGGTGAAAGGTGGGAGAAAGGTGAACGTGGGAGAAAGGTGAAGGTGGGAGAAAGGTGAAGGTGGGGTGGGAGAAAGGTGAACGTGGGAGAAAGGTGAAGGTGGGAGAAAGGTGAAAGGTGGGAGAAAGGTGAAGGTGGGAGAAAGGTGAAGGTGTGGAGAAAGGTGAACGTGGGAGAAAGGTGAAGGTGGGAGAAAGGTGAAGGTGGGAGAAAGGTGGGAGAAAGGTGTGGGAGAAAGGTGAACGTGGGAGAAAGGTGAAGGTGGGAGAAAGGTGAAGGTGGGAGAAAGGTGTGGGAGTGGAAGGTGGGAGAAAGGTGAAGGTGGGAGAAAGGTGAAGGTGGGAGAAAGGTGAAGGTGGGAGAAAGGTGAACGTGGGAGAAAGGTGAAGGTGGGAGAAAGGTGAACGTGGGAGAAAGGTGAAGGTGTGGGAGAAAGGTGAAGGTGGGAGAAAGGTGAAGGTGGTGGGAGAAAGGTGAAGGTGGGAGAAAGGTGAAGGTGGGAGAAAGGTGAAGGTGGGAGAAAGGTGAACGTGGGAGAAAGGTGAACGTGGGAGAAAGGTGAACGTGGGAGAAAAAGGTGAAGGTGGGAGAAAGGTGAAGGTGTGGGGAGAAAGGTGAAGGTGGGAGAAAGGTGAAGGTGGGAGAAAGGTGAAGGTGGGAGAAAGGTGAAGGTGGGAGAAAGGTGAAGGTGGGAGAAAGGTGAAGGTGAAATGTGAAGGTGGGAGAAGGGTGAAGGTGGGAGAAAGGTGAAGGTGGGAGAAAGGTGAAGGTGGGAGAAAGGTGAAGGTGGGAGAAAGGTGAAGGTGGGAGAAAGGTGAAGGTGGGAGAAAGGTGAAGGTGGGAGAAAGGTGAAGGTGGGAGAAAGGTGAAGGTGGGAGAAAGGTGAAGGTGGGAGAAAGGTGAAGGTGGGAGAAAGGTGAAGGTGGGAGAAAGGTGAACGTGGGAGAAAGGTGAAGGTGAAGGTGAAAGGTGAAGGTGGGAGAAAGGTGGGAGAAAGGTGAAGGTGGGAGAAAGGTGAAGGTGGGAGAAAGGTGAAGGTGGGAGAAAGGTGAACGTGGGAGAAAGGTGAACGTGGGAGAAAGGTGAACGTGGGAGAAAGGTGAACGTGGGAGAAAGGTGAAGGTGGGAGAAAGAGTGAAGGTGGGAGAAAGGTGAAGGTGGGAGAAAGGTGAACGTGTGGAGAAAGGTGAACGTGGGAGAAAGGTGAAGGTGGGAGAACGTGAAAGGAGAAAGGTGGTGAGAGAAAGGTGAACGTGGGAGAACGTGGGAGAAAGGTGAACGTGGGAGAAAGGTGAAAGGTGTGTGGGAGAAAGGTGAAGGTGGGAGAAAGGTGAAGGTGGGAGAAAGGTGAAGGTGGGGAAAGAAAGGTGGGAGAAAGGTGAAGGTGGGAGAAAGGTGAAGGTGGGAGAAAGGTGAAGGTGAAGGTGGGAGGAGTGGGAGAAAGGTGAACGTGGGAGAAAGGTGAAGGTGGGAGAAAGGTGAAAACGTGGGAGAAAGGTGGGAGAAAGGTGAACGTGGGAGAAAGGTGAACGTGGGAGAAAGGTGAAGGTGGGAGAAAGGTGAAGGTGGGAGAAAGGTGAAGGTGGGAGAAAAGTGAAGGTGGGAGAAAGGTGAACGTGGGAGAAAGGTGAACGTGGGAGAAAGGTGAACGTGGGAGAAAGGTGAACGTGGGAGAAAGGTGAAGGTGGGAGAAAGGTGAAGGTGGGAGAAAGGTGAAGGTGGGAGAAAGGTGAAGGTGGGAGAAAGGTGAAGGTGGGAGAAAGGTGAAGGTGGGAGAAAGGTGAAGGTGTGGGAGAAAGGTGAAGGTGGGAGAAATGTGAAAGGTGAAGGTGGGAGAAAGGTGAAGGTGGGAGAAAGGTGAACGTGGGAGAAAGGTGAAGGTGGGAGAAAGGTGAAGGTGGGAGAAAGGTGAAGGTGGGAGAAAGGTGAACGTGGGAGAAAGGTGAACGTGAAGGTGGGAGAAAGGTGAAGGTGGGAGAAAGGTGAACGTGGGAGAAAGGTGAAGGTGGGAGAAAGGTGAAGTGGGAGAAAGGTGAAGGTGGGAGAAAGGTGAAGGTGGGAGAAAGGTGAACGTGGGAGAAAGGTGAACGTGGGAGAAAGGTGGTGGGAGAAAGGTGGTGGGAGAAAGGTGAAGGTGGGAGAAAGGTGAAGGTGGGAGAAAGGTGAGGTGGTGGGAGAAAGGTGAAGGTGGGAGAAAGGTGAACGTGGGAGAAAGGTGAACGTGGGAGAAAGGTGAACGTGGGAGAAAGGTGAACGTGGGGAGAAAGGTGAACGTGGGAGAAAGGTGAAGGTGGGAGAAAGGTGAACGTGGGAGAAAGGTGAACGTGGGAGAAAGGTGAACGTGGGAGAAAGGTGAAGGTGGGAGAAAGGTGAACGTGGGAGAAAGGTGAGAAAGGTGGGAGAAAGGTGAAGGTGGGAGAAAGGTGAAGGTGAAGGTGGAGAGAGAAAGGTGAAGGTGGGAGAAAGGTGAAGGTGGGAGAAAGGTGGGAGAAAGGTGAACGTGGGAGAAAGGTGAACGTGGGAGAAAGGTGAAGGTGGGAGAAAGGTGAAGGTGGGAGAAAGGTGAAGGTGGGAGAAAGGTGAAGGTGGGAGAAAGGTGAAGGTGGGAGAAAGGTGAAGGTGGGAGAAAGGTGAAGGTGGGAGAAAGGTGAAGGTGGGAGAAAAACGTGGGTGAAGGTGGGAGAAAGGTGAAGGTGGGAGAAAGGTGGGAGAAGGTGGGAGAAAGGTGAAGGTGGGAGAAAGGTGAACGTGGGAGAAAGGTGAAGGTGGGAGAAAGGTGAACGTGGGAGAAAGGTGAAGGTGGGAGAAAGTGAAGGTGGGAGAAAGGTGAACGTGGGAGAAAGGTGAACGTGGGAGAAAGGTGAAGGTGGGAGAAAGGTGAAGGTGGGAGAAAGGTGTGGGAGAAAGGTGAAGGTGGGAGAAAGGTGAAAGGTGGGAGAAAGGTGAACGTGGGAGAAAGGTGAAGGTGGGAGTGGGTGGGAGAAAGGTGGGAGAAAGGTGAAGGTGGGAGAAAGGTGAAGGTGGGAGAAAGGTGAAGGTGGGAGAAAGGTGAACGTGGGAGAAAGGTGAACGTGGGAGAAAGGTGAAGGTGGGAGAAAGGTGGTGGGAGAAAGGTGGTGGGAGAAAGGTGAAGGTGGGAGAAAGGTGAAGGTGGGAGAAAGGTGAAGGTGGGAGAAAGGTGAACGTGGGAGAAAGGTGAAGGTGGGAGAAAGGTGAAGGTGGGAGAAAGGTGAAGGTGGGAGAAAGGTGAAGGTGGGAGAAAAGGTGAAGGTGGGAGAAAGGTGAAGGTGGGAGAAAGGTGAAGGTGGGAGAAAGGTGAAGGTGGGAGAAAGGTGAAGGTGGGAGAAAGGTGAAGGTGGGAGAAAGGTGAAGGTGGGAGAAAGGTGAAAAGGTGGGTGAAGGTGGGAGAAAGGTGAAGGTGGGAGAAAGGTGAACGTGGGAGAAAGGTGAACGTGGGAGAAAGGTGGTGAAGGTGGGAGAAAGGTGAAGGTGGGAGAAAGGTGAACGTGGGAGAAAGGTGAAGGTGAAAGGTGGTGAAGGTGGGAGAAAGGTGAAGGTGGGAGAAAGGTGAAGGTGGGAGAAAGGTGAAGGTGGTGAAGGTGGGAGAAAGGTGAAGGTGGGAGAAAGGTGAAGGTGGGAGAAAGGTGAAGGTGAAGGTGGGAGAAAGGTGAACGTGGGAGAAAGGTGAAGGTGGGAGAAAGGTGAACGTGGGAGAAAGGTGAAGGTGGGAGAAAGGTGAAGGTGGGAGAAAGGTGAAGGTGGGAGAAAAAAGGTGAACGTGGGAGAAAGGTGAACGTGGGAGAAAGGTGAACGTGGGAGAAAGGTGAAGGTGGGAGAAAGGTGAAGGTGGGAGAAAGGTGAAGGTGGGGAAAGGTGAAGGTGGGAGAAAGGTGAACGTGGGAGAAAGGTGAACGTGGGAGAAAGGTGAAGGTGGGAGAAAGGTGAACGTGGGAGAAAGGTGAAGGTGGGAGAAAGGTGAAGGTGGGAGAAAGGTGAAGGTGGGAGAAAGGTGAAGGTGGGAGAAAGGTGAAGGTGGGAGAAAGGTGAAGGTGGGAGAAAGGTGAAGTGTGGGAGAAAGGTGAACGTGGGAGAAAGGTGAACGTGGGAGAAAGGTGAACGTGGGAGAAAGGTGAAGGTGGGGAAAGGTGAAAGGAGAAAGGTGAACGTGGGAGAAAGGTGAAGGTGGGAGAAAGGTGAAGGTGGGAGAAAGGTGAAGGTGGGAGAAAGGTGAAGGTGGGAGAAAGGTGAACGTGGGAGAAAGGTGAAGGTGGGAGAGAAAGGTGAACGTGGGAGAAAGGTGAAGGTGGGAGAAAGGTGAAGGTGAAGGGGAGAAAGGTGTGGGAGAAAGGTGAAGGTGGGAGAAAGGTGAAGGTGGGAGAAAGGTGAAGGTGGGAGAAAGGTGAACGTGGTGAAGGTGAAGGTGGGAGAAAGGTGAAGGTGGGAGAAAGGTGAAGGTGGGAGAAAGGTGAAGGTGGGTGAAGGTGGGAGAAAGGTGAACGTGGGAGAAAGGTGAAACGTGGGAGAAAGGTGAAGGTGGAGAGAAAGGTGAACGTGGGAGAAAGGTGAAGGTGAACGTGGGAGAAAGGTGAACGTGGGAGAAAGGTGAAGGTGGGAGAAAGGTGAACGTGGGAGAAAGGTGAAGGTGGGAGAAAGGTGAAAGGTGGGAGAAAGGTGAAGGTGGGAGAAAGGTGAAGGTGGGAGAAAGGTGAAGGTGGGAGAAAGGTGAAGGTGGGAGAAAGGTGAAAAGGTGGGTGGGAGAAAGTGAAAGAAAGGTGAAGGTGGGAGAGAAGGTGAACGTGGGAGAAAGGTGAACGTGGGAGAAAGGTGAACGTGGGAGAAAGGTGAACGTGAGGACATGGGAGAAAGGTGAAGGTGGGAGAAAGGTGAAGGTGGGAGAAAGGTGAAGGTGGGAGAAAAGTGGTGAAGGTGGGAGAAAGGTGGGAGAAAGGTGGGAGAAACGTGGGAGAAAGGTGAAGGTGGGAGAGAAACGTGGGAGAAAGGTGAACGTGGGAGAAAGGTGAAGGTGGGAGAAAGGTGAACGTGGGAGAAAGGTGAAGGTGGGAGAAAGGTGAAGGTGGGAGAAAGGTGAAGGTGGGAGGGTGAACGTGGGAAAGGTGAACGTGGGAGAAAGGTGAACGTGGGAGAAAGGTGAACGTGGGAGAAAGGTGAAGGTGGGAGAAAGGTGAAGGTGGGAGAAAGGTGAACGTGGGAGAAAGGTGAACGTGGGAGAAAGGTGAACGTGGGAGAAAGGTGAAGGTGGGAGAAAGGTGAAGGTGGGAGAAAGGTGAAGGTGGGAGAAAGGTGGGAGAAGGTGGGAGAAAGGTGAAGGTGGGAGAAAGGTGAAAGGTGGTGGGAGAAAGGTGAACGTGGGAGAAAGGTGAAGGTGGGAGAAAGGTGAAGGTGGGAGAAGGTGGGAAAGGTGAAGGTGGAGAAAGAAAGGTGAAGGTGGGAGAAAGGTGAAGGTGGGAGAAAGGTGGTGGGAGAAAAGTGAACGTGGGAGAAAGGTGGGAGTGGGAGAAAGGTGAAGGTGGGAGAAAAGTGAAGGTGGGAGAAAGGTGAAGGTGGGAGAAAGGTGAAGGTGGGAGAAAGGTGAAGGTGGGAGAAAGGTGAAAGGGTGGGAGAAAGGTGAAGGTGTGGGAGAAAGGTGAAGGTGGGAGAAAGGTGAACGTGGGAGAAAGGTGAACGTGGGAGAAAGGTGAAGGTGGGAGAAAGGTGAAGGTGGGAGAAAGGTGAACGTGGGAGAAAGGTGAAAGGTGAAGGTGGGAGAAAGGTGAACGTGGGAGAAAGGTGAAGGTGGGAGAAAGGTGAACGTGGGAGAAAGGTGAAGGTGGGAGAAAGGTGAAGGTGGGAGAAAGGTGAAGGTGAGAGAAAGGTGAACGTGGGAGAAAAGTGAACGTGGGAGAAAGGTGAACGTGGAGAGAAAGAAAGGTGAACGTGGGAGAAAGGTGAACGTGGGAGAAAGGTGAAGGTGGGAGAAAGGTGAACGTGGGAGAAAGGTGAACGTGGGAGAAAGGTGAACGTGGGAGAAAAGTGAAGAAAGGTGAACGTGGGAGAAAGGTGAAGGTGGGAGAAAGGTGAACGTGGGAGAAAGGTGAAGGTGGGAGAAAGGTGAAGGTGGGAGAAAGGTGTGGGAGAAAGGTGAAGGTGGGAGAAAGGTGAAGGTGGGAGAAAGGTGAAGGTGGGAGAAAGGTGAAGGTGGGAGAAA
>CM065685.1:1529819-1540321 GCA_017654935.2 Phymorhynchus buccinoides | reverse complement strand
AAGGTGAAGGTGGGAGAAAGGTGAAGGTGGGAGAAAGGTGAAGGTGGGAGAAAGGTGAAGGTGGGAGAAAGGTGAAGGTGGGAGAAAGGTGAAGGTGGGAGAAAGGTGAAGGTGGGAGAAAGGTGAACGTGGGAGAAAGGTGAAGGTGGGAGAAAGGTGAAGGTGGGAGAAAGGTGAACGTGGGAGAAAGGTGAACGTGGGAGAAAGGTGGTGGGAGAAAGGTGAACGTGGGAGAAAGGGAGGAGAAAGGTGAAGGTGGGAGAAAGGTGAAGGTGGGAGAAAGGTGAACGTGGGAGAAAGGTGAAGGTGGGAGAAAGGTGAAGGTGGGAGAAAGGTGAACGTGGGAGAAAGGTGGGAGAAAGGTGGGAGAAAGGTGAACGTGGGAGAAAGGTGAAAGGTGGGAGAAAGGTGAACGTGGGAGAAAGGTGAAGGTGGGAGAAAGGTGAACGTGGGAGAAAGGTGAACGTGGGAGAAAGGTGAACGTGGGAGAAAGAAGGTGGTGAAGGTGGGAGAAAGGTGAACGTGGGAGAAAGGTGAACGTGGGAGAAAGGTGAAGGTGGAGAAAGAAAGGTGGGAGAAAGGTGAACGTGGGAGAAAGGTGAACGTGGGAGAAAGGTGAAGGTGGGAGAAAGGTGAAGGTGGGAGAAAGGTGAAGGTGGGAGAAAGGTGAACGTGGGAGAAAGGTGAACGTGGGAGAAAGGTGAACGTGGGAGAAAGGTGAAGGTGGGAGAAAGGTGAACGTGGGAGAAAGGTGAACGTGGGAGAAAGGTGAACGTGGGAGAAAGGTGAACGTGGGAGAAAGGTGAACGTGGGAGAAAGGTGAACGTGGGAGAAAGGTGAAGGTGGGAGAAAGGTGAAGGTGGGAGAAAGGTGAACGTGGGAGAAAGGTGAAGGTGGGAGAAAGGTGAAGGTGGGAGAAAGGTGAAGGTGGGAGAAAGGTGAAGGTGGGAGAAAGGTGAAGGTGGGAGAAAGGTGAAGGTGGGAGAAAGGTGAAGGTGGGAGAAAGGTGAAGGTGGGAGAAAGGTGAAGGTGGGAGAAAGGTGAACGTGGGAGAAAGGTGAACGTGGGAGAAAGGTGAAGGTGGGAGAAAGGTGAAGGTGGGAGAAAGGTGAAGGTGGGAGAAAGGTGAAGGTGGGAGAGAAAGGTGAACGTGTGAAGGTGGGAGAAAGGTGAAGGTGGGAGAAAGGTGAAGGTGGGAGAAAGGTGAACGTGGGAGAAAGGTGAAGGTGGGAGAAAGGTGAAGGTGGGAGAAAGGTGAAGGTGGGAGAAAGGTGAAGGTGGGAGAAAGGTGAAGGTGGGAGAAAGGTGAAGGTGGGAGAAAGGTGAAGGTGGGAGAAAGGTGAAGGTGGGAGAAAGGTGAAGGTGGGAGAAAGGTGAACGTGGGAGAAAGGTGAACGTGGGAGAAAGGTGAAGGTGGGAGAAAGGTGAAGGTGGGAGAAAGGTGAAGGTGGGAGAAAGGTGAAGGTGGGAGAAAGGTGAAGGTGGGAGAAAGGTGAAGGTGGGAGAGAAAGTGAAGGTGGGAGAAAGGTGGTGGGAGAAAGGTGAACGTGGGAGAAAGGTGAACGTGGGAGAAAGGTGAAGGTGGGAGAAAGGTGAAGGTGGGAGAAAGGTGAAGGTGGGAGAAAGGTGAAGGTGGGAGAAAGGTGAAGGTGGGAGAAAGGTGAAGGTGGGAGAAAGGTGAAGGTGGGAGAAAGGTGAAGGTGGGAGAAAGGTGAAGGTGGGAGAAAGGTGAAGGTGGGAGAAAGGTGAAGGTGGGAGAAAGGTGAACGTGGGAGAAAGGTGAAGGTGGGAGAAAGGTGAAGGTGGGAGAAAGGTGAAGGTGGGAGAAAGGTGAACGTGGGAGAAAGGTGAAGGTGGGAGAAAGGTGAAGGTGGGAGAAAGGTGAAGGTGGGAGAAAGGTGAAGGTGGGAGAAAGGTGAAGGTGGGAGAAAGGTGAACGTGGGAGAAAGGTGAAGGTGGGAGAAAGGTGAAGGTGGGAGAAAGGTGAAGGTGGGAGAAAGGTGAAGGTGGGAGAAAGGTGAAGGTGGGAGAAAGGTGAACGTGGGAGAAAGGTGAAGGTGGGAGAAAGGTGAAGGTGGGAGAAAGGTGAAGGTGGGAGAAAGGTGAAGGTGGGAGAAAGGTGAACGTGGGAGAAAGGTGAAGGTGGGAGAAAGGTGAAGGTGGGAGAAAGGTGGGAGAGGTGGTGGGAGAAAGGTGAAGGTGGGAGAAAGGTGAAGGTGGGAGAAAGGTGAAGGTGGGAGAAAGGTGAAGGTGGGAGAAAGGTGAACGTGGGAGAAAGGTGAAGGTGGGAGAAAGGTGAAGGTGGGAGAAAGGTGAACGTGGGAGAAAGGTGAAGGTGGGAGAAAGGTGAAGGTGGGAGAAAGGTGAACGTGGGAGAAAGGTGAAGGTGGGAGAAAGGTGAAGGTGGGAGAAAGGTGAAGGTGGGAGAAGGTGTGGGAGAAAGGTGAACGTGGGAGAGTGAAGGTGAAAGGTGAAGGTGGGAGAAAGGTGAAGGTGGGAGAAAGGTGAAAGGTGAACGTGGGAGAAAGGTGAACGTGGGAGAAAGGTGAAGGTGGGAGAAAGGTGGTGAAAAGGTGGGAGAAAGGTGAAGGTGGGAGAAAGGTGAAAGGTGTGGAGAAAGGTGAAGGTGGGAGAAAGGTGAAGGTGGGAGAAAGGTGAAGGTGGGAGAAAGGTGAAGGTGGGAGAAAGGTGAACGTGGGAGAAAGGTGAACGTGGGAGAAAGGTGAACGTGGGAGAAAGGTGAACGTGGGAGAAAGGTGAACGTGGGAGAAAGGTGAAGGTGTGGGAGAAAGGTGAAAGGTGAAGGTGGGAGAAAGGTGAAGGTGGGAGAAAGGTGAAGGTGGGAGAAAGGTGAAGGTGGGAGAAAGGTGAACGTGGGAGAAAGGTGGGAGAAAGGTGAAGGTGGGAGAAAGGTGAAGGTGGGAGAAAGGTGAACGTGGGAGAAAGGTGAAGGTGGGAGAAAGGTGAAGGTGGGAGAAAGGTGAAGGTGGGAGAAAGGTGAAGGTGGGAGAAAGGTGAAGGTGGGAGAAAGGTGAAGGTGGGAGAAGGTGAAGGTGGGAGAAAGGTGAAGGTGGGAGAAAGGTGAAGGTGGGAGAAAGGTGAAGGTGGGAGAAAGGTGAAGGTGGGAGAAAGGTGGTGGGAGAAAGGTGAAGGTGGGAGAAAGGTGAAGGTGGGAGAAAGGTGAAAGGTGGGAGAAAGGTGAACGTGGGAGAAAGGTGGTGGGAGAAAGGTGAAGGTGGGAGAAAGGTGAAGGTGGGAGAAAGGTGAACGTGGGAGAAAGGTGGTGGGAGAAAGGTGAAGGTGGGAGAAAGGTGAACGTGGGAGAAAGGTGAACGTGGGAGAAAGGTGAAGGTGGGAGAAAGGTGAAGGTGGGAGAAAGGTGAAGGTGGGAGAAAGGTGAAGGTGGGAGAAAGGTGAAGGTGGGAGAAAGGTGAAGGTGGGAGGGTGAAGAAAGGTGAAGGTGGGAGAAAGGTGAAGGTGGGAGAAAGGTGAAGGTGGGAGAAAGGTGAAGGTGGGAGAAAGGTGAAGGTGGGAGAAAGGTGAAGGTGGGAGAAAGGTGAAAGGTGGGAGAAAGGTGAACGTGGGAGAAAGGTGAAGGTGGGAGAAAGGTGGTGGGAGAAAGGTGAAGGTGGGAGAAAGGTGAAGGTGGGAGAAAGGTGAAGGTGGGAGAAAGGTGAAGGTGGGAGAAAGGTGAAAGGTGGTGGGAGAAAGGTGAAGGTGGGAGAAAGGTGAAGGTGGGAGAAAGGTGGGAGAAAGGTGAAGGTGGGAGAAAGGTGAAGGTGGGAGAAAGGTGAAGGTGGGAGAAAGGTGAAGGTGGGAGAAAGGTGAAGGTGGGAGAAAGGTGAAAGAAAGGTGGGAGAAAGGTGAAGGTGGGAGAAAGGTGAAGGTGGGAGAAAGGTGAACGTGGGAGAAAGGTGAAGGTGGGAGAAAGGTGAAGGTGGGAGAAAGGTGAAGGTGGGAGAAAGGTGAAGGTGGGAGAAAGGTGAAGGTGGGAGAAAGGTGAAGGTGGGAGAAAGGTGAACGTGGGAGAAAGGTGAAGGTGGGAGAAAGGTGAACGTGGGAGAAAGGTGAAGGTGGGAGAAAGGTGAAGGTGGGAGAAAGGTGAAGGTGGGAGAAAGGTGAAGGTGGGAGAAAGGTGAAGGTGGGAGAAAGGTGAAGGTGGGAGAAAGGTGAACGTGAGAAAGGTGAAGAAAGGTGAAGGTGGGAGAAAGGTGAAGGTGGGAGAAAGGTGAAGGTGGGAGAAAGGAAAGGAGAAAGGTGAAGGTGGGAGAAAGGTGAAGGTGGGAGAAAGGTGAAGGTGGGAGAAAGGTGAAGGTGGGAGAAAGGTGAAGGGTGGGAGAAAGGTGAAGGTGGGAGAAAGGTGAAGGTGGGAGAAAGGTGAACGTGGGAGAAAGGTGAAGGTGGGAGAAAGGTGAACGTGGGAGAAAGGTGAAGGTGGGAGAAAGGTGAAGGTGGGAGAAAGGTGGTGGGAGAAAGGTGAAGGTGGGAGAAAGGTGAAGGTGGGAGAAAGGTGAAGGTGGGAGAAAGGTGAAGGTGGGAGAAAGGTGAAGGTGGGAGAAAGGTGAAGGTGGGAGAAAGGTGAAGGTGGGAGAAAGGTGAAGGTGGGAGAAAGGTGAAGGTGGGAGAAAGGTGAACGTGGGAGAAAGGTGAAGGTGGGAGAAAGGTGAAGGTGGGAGAAAGGTGAAGGTGGGAGAAAGGTGAAGGTGGGAGAAAGGTGAAGGTGGGAGAAAGGTGAAGGTGGGAGAAAGGTGAAGGTGGGAGAAAGGTGAAGGTGGGAGAAAGGTGAAGGTGGGAGAAAGGTGAAGGTGGGAGAAAGGTGAAGGTGGGAGAAAGGTGAAGGTGGGAGAAAGGTGAAGGTGGGAGAAAGGTGAAGGTGGGAGAAAGGTGAAGGTGGGAGAAAGGTGAAGGTGGGAGAAAGGTGAAGGTGGGAGAAAGGTGAAGGTGGGAGAAAGGTGGGAGAAAGGTGAACGTGGGAGAAAGGTGAAGGTGGGAGAAAGGTGAAGGTGGGAGAAAGGTGAAGGTGGGAGAAAGGTGAAGGTGGGAGAAAGGTGAAGGTGGGAGAAAGGTGAAGGTGGGAGAAAGGTGAAGGTGGGAGAAAGGTGAAGGTGGGAGAAAGGTGAAGGTGGGAGAAAGGTGAAGGTGGGAGAAAGGTGAAGGTGGGAGAAAGGTGAAGGTGGGAGAAAGGTGAAGGTGGGAGAAAGGTGAAGGTGGGAGAAAGGTGAAGGTGGGAGAAAGGTGAACGTGGGAGAAAGGTGAAGGTGGGAGAAAGGTGAAGGTGGGAGAAAGGTGAAGGTGGGAGAAAGGTGAAGGTGGGAGAAAGGTGAAGGTGGGAGAAAGGTGAAGGTGGGAGAAAGGTGAAGGTGGGAGAAAGGTGAAGGTGGGAGAAAGGTGAAGGTGGGAGAAAGGTGAAGGTGGGAGAAAGGTGAAGGTGGGAGAAAGGTGAAGGTGGGAGAAAGGTGAAGGTGGGAGAAAGGTGAAGGTGGGAGAAAGGTGAAGGTGGGAGAAAGGTGAAGGTGGTGGGAGAAAGGTGAAAGGTGGTGGGAGAAAGGTGAAGAAAGGTGGAGAAGGTGGGAGAAAGGTGAAGGTGGGAGAAAGGTGAACGTGGGAGAAAGGTGAACGTGGGAGAAAGGTGAAGGTGGGAGAAAGGTGAAGGTGGGAGAAAGGTGAAGGTGGGAGAAAGGTGAAGGTGGGAGAAAGGTGAACGTGGGAGAAAGGTGAAGTGGGAGAAAGGTGAAGGTGGGAGAAAGGTGAAGGTGGGAGAAAGGTGAAGGTGGGAGAAAGGTGAACGTGGGAGAAAGGTGAAGGTGGGAGAAAGGTGAAGGTGGGAGAAAGGTGAAGAAAGGTGGGAGAAAGGTGAAGGTGGGAGAAAGGTGAAGGTGGGAGAAAGGTGAAGGTGGGAGAAAGGTGAACGTGGGAGAAAGGTGAAGGTGGGAGAAAGGTGAACGTGGGAGAAAGGTGAAGGTGGGAGAAAGGTGAAGGTGGGAGAAAGGTGAAGGTGGGAGAAAGGTGGTGGGAGAAAGGTGAAGGTGGGAGAAGGTGGTGGGAGAAAGGTGGGAGAAAGGTGAAGGTGGGAGAAAGGTGAAGGTGGGAGAAAGGTGAAGGTGGGAGAAAGGTGAACGTGGGAGAAAGGTGAAGGTGGGAGAAAGGTGAAGGTGGGAGAAAGGTGAAGGTGGGAGAAAGGTGAAGGTGGGAGAAAGGTGAAGGTGGGAGAAAGGTGAAGGTGGGAGAAAGGTGAAGGTGGGAGAAAGGTGAACGTGGGAGAAAGGTGAAGGTGGGAGAAAGGTGAAGTGGGAGAAAGGTGAACGTGGGAGAAAGTGAACGTGGGAGAAAGGTGGTGGGAGAAAGGTGAAGGTGGGAGAAAGGTGAAGGTGGGAGAAAGGTGAAGGTGGGAGAAAGGTGAAGGTGGGAGAAAGGTGAAGGTGGGAGAAAGGTGAAGGTGGGGAGAAAGGTGGGAGAAAGGTGGGAGAAAGGTGAACGTGGGAGAAAGGTGAACGTGGGAGAAAGGTGAAGGTGGGAGAAAGGTGAAGGTGGGAGAAAGGTGAAGGTGGGAGAAAGGTGAAGGTGGGAGAAAGGTGAAGGTGGGAGAAAGGTGAACGTGGGAGAAAGGTGAAGGTGGGAGAAAGGTGGTGAAAGGTGTGGGAGAAAGGTGAAGGTGGGAGAAAGGTGAAGGTGGGAGAAAGGTGAAGGTGGGAGAAAGGTGAAGGTGGGAGAAAGGTGAAGGTGGGAGAAAGGTGAAGGTGGGAGAAAGGTGAAGGTGGGAGAAAGGTGAAGGTGGGAGAAAGGTGAAGGTGGGAGAAAGGTGAAGGTGGGAGAAAGGTGAAGGTGGGAGAAAGGTGAAGGTGGGAGAAAGGTGAAGGTGGGAGAAAGGTGGTGGGAGAAAGGTGAAGGTGGGAGAAAGGTGAAGGTGGGAGAAAGGTGAAGGTGGGAGAAAGGTGAAGGTGGGAGAAAGGTGAAGGTGGGAGAAAGGTGAAGGTGGGAGAAGGTGGGAGAAAGGTGAAGGTGGGAGAAAGGTGAAGGTGGGAGAAAGGTGAAGGTGGGAGAAAGGTGAACGTGGGAGAAAGGTGAAGGTGGGAGAAAGGTGAACGTGGGAGAAAGGTGAAGGTGGGAGAAAGGTGAAGGTGTGAGAGGTGGGGTGAAGGTGGGAGAAAGGTGAAGGTGGGAGAAAGGTGAAGGTGGGAGAAAGGTGAACGTGGGAGAAAGGTGAAGGTGGGAGAAAGGTGAAGGTGGGAGAAAGGTGAAGGTGGGAGAAAGGTGAAGGTGGGAGAAAGGTGAAGGTGGGAGAAAGGTGAAGGTGGGAGAAAGGTGAACGTGGGAGAAAGGTGAAGGTGGGAGAAAGGTGAAGGTGGGAGAAAGGTGAAGGTGGGAGAAAGGTGAAGGTGGGAGAAAGGTGAAGGTGGGAGAAAGGTGAAGGTGGGAGAAAGGTGAAGGTGGGAGAAAGGTGAAGGTGGGAGAAAGGTGAAGGTGGGAGAAAGGTGAAGGTGGGAGAAAGGTGAAGGTGGGAGAAAGGTGAAGGTGGGAGAAAGGTGAAGGTGGTGGGAGAAAGGTGAAGGTGGGAGAAAAGAAAGGTGAAGGTGGGAGAAAGGTGAGAAAGGTGAAGGTGGGAGAAAGGTGAAGGTGGGAGAAAGGTGAACGTGGGAGAAAGGTGAACGTGGGAGAAAGGTGAACGTGGGAGAAAGGTGAAGGTGGGAGAAAGGTGAACGTGGGAGAAAGGTGAAGGTGGGAGAAAGGTGAAAGGTGGGAGAAAGGTGAACGTGGGAGAAAGGTGAAGGTGGGAGAAAGGTGAAGGTGGGAGAAAGGTGAAGGTGGGAGAAAGGTGAAGGTGGGAGAAAGGTGAAGGTGGGAGAAAGGTGAAGGTGGGAGAAAGGTGAAGGTGGGAGAAAGGTGAAGGTGGGAGAAAGGTGAAGGTGGTGTGGGAGAAAGGTGAAGGTGGGAGAAAGGTGAAGGTGGGAGAAAGGTGAAGGTGGGAGAAAGGTGAAGGTGGGAGAAAGGTGAAGGTGGGAGAAAGGTGAAGGTGGGAGAAAGGTGAAGGTGGGAGAAAGGTGAAGGTGGGAGAAAGGTGAAGGTGGGAGAAAGGTGAAGGTGGGAGAAAGGTGAAGGTGGGAGAAAGGTGAAGGTGGGAGAAAGGTGAAGGTGGGAGAAAGGTGAAGGTGGGAGAAAGGTGAAGGTGGGAGAAAGGTGAAGGTGGAGAGAAAGGTGAAGGTGGGAGAAAGGTGAAGGTGGGAGAAAGGTGAAGGTGGGAGAAAGGTGAAGGTGGGAGAAAGGTGAAGGTGGGAGAAAGGTGAAGGTGGGAGAAAGGTGAAGGTGGGAGAAAGGTGAAGGTGGGAGAAAGGTGAAGGTGGGAGAAAGGTGAAGGTGGGAGAAAGGTGAAGGTGGGAGAAAGGTGAAGGTGGGAGAAAGGTGAAGGTGGGAGAAAGGTGAAGGTGGGAGAAAGGTGAAGGTGGGAGAAAGGTGAAGGTGGGAGAAAGGTGAAGGTGGGAGAAAGGTGAAGGTGGGAGAAAGGTGAAGGTGGGAGAAAGGTGAAGGTGGGAGAAAGGTGAAGGTGGGAGAACGTGGGAGAAAGGTGAAGGTGGGAGAAAGGTGAAGGTGGGAGAAAGGTGAACGTGGGAGAAAGGTGGGTGGGAGAAAGGTGAACGTGGTGAAAGGTGGGAGAAAGGTGAAGGTGGGAGAAAGGTGAAGGTGGGAGAAAGGTGAAGGTGGGAGAAAGGTGAAGGTGGGAGAAAGGTGAAGGTGGGAGAAAGGTGAAGGTGGTGAAGGTGGGAGAAAGGTGAAGGTGGGAGAAAGGTGAAGGTGGGAGAAAGGTGAAGGTGGGAGAAAGGTGAAGGTGGGAGAAAGGTGAAGGTGGGAGAAAGGTGAACGTGGGAGAAAGGTGAGGTGGGAGGTGGGAGAAAGGTGAAGGTGGGAGAAAGGTGAAGGTGGGAGAAAGGTGAAGGTGGGAGAAAGGTGAAGGTGGGAGAAAGGTGAACGTGGGAGAAAGGGTGGGAGAAAGGTGAAGGTGGGAGAAAGGTGAAGGTGGGAGAAAGGTGAAGGTGGGAGAAAGGTGAAGGTGGGAGAAAGGTGAAGGTGGGAGAAAGGTGAAGGTGGGAGAAAGGTGAAGGTGGGAGAAAGGTGAAGGTGGGAGAAAGGTGAAGGTGGGAGAAAGGTGAAGGTGGGAGAAAGGTGAAGGTGGGAGAAAGGTGAAGGTGGGAGAAAGGTGAACGTGGGAGAAAGGTGAAGGTGGGAGAAAGGTGAAGGTGGGAGAAAGGTGGTGGGAGAAAGGTGAAGGTGGGAGAAAGGTGAAGGTGGGAGAAAGGTGAAGGTGGGAGAAAGGTGAAGGTGGGAGAAAGGTGAAGGTGGGAGAAAGGTGAACGTGGGAGAAAGGTGTGGGAGAAAGGTGAAAGGTGGTGGGAGAAAGGTGAAGGTGGGAGAAAGGTGAAGGTGGGAGAAAGGTGAAGGTGGGAGAAAGGTGAAGGTGGGAGAAAGGTGAAGGTGGGAGAAAGGTGAAGGTGGGAGAAAGGTGAAGGTGGGAGAAAGGTGAAGGTGGGAGAAAGGTGAAGGTGGGAGAAAGGTGAAGGTGGGAGAAAGGTGAACGTGGGAGAAAGGTGAACGTGGGAGAAAGGTGAACGTGGGAGAAAGGTGAAGGTGGGAGAAAGGTGAAGGTGGGAGAAAGGTGAAGGTGGGAGAAAGGTGAAGGTGGGAGAAAGGTGAAGGTGGGAGAAAGGTGAAGGTGGGAGAAAGGTGAAGGTGGGAGAAAGGTGGGAGAAGGTGGGAGAAAGGTGAAGTGGGAGAAAGGTGGTGAAGGTGGGAGAAAGGTGAAGGTGGGAGAAAGGTGAAGGTGGGAGAAAGGTGAAGGTGGGAGAAAGGTGAACGTGGGAGAAAGGTGAACGTGGGAGAAAGGTGAACGTGGGAGAAAGGTGAAGGTGGGAGAAAGGTGAAGGTGGGAGAAAGGTGAAGGTGGGAGAAAGGTGAAGGTGGG
Organism: Phymorhynchus buccinoides; assembly: GCA_017654935.2. Taxonomy (NCBI): domain Eukaryota; kingdom Metazoa; phylum Mollusca; class Gastropoda; order Neogastropoda; family Raphitomidae; genus Phymorhynchus; species Phymorhynchus buccinoides. Next base: position 1,530,369 of record CM065685.1, on the reverse strand, counting down.
AGAAAGGTGAAGGTGGGAGAAAGGTGAAGGTGGGAGAAAGGTGAAGGTGGGAGAAAGGTGAAAGGTGGGAGAAAGGTGAACGTGGGAGAAAGGTGAACGTGGGAGAAAGGTGAAGGTGGGAGAAAGGTGAAGGTGGGAGAAAGTGTGGGAGAAAGGTGAAAGGTGGGAGAAAGGTGAAGGTGGGAGAAAGGTGAAGGTGGGAGAAAGGTGAAGGTGGGAGAAAGGTGAAGGTGGGAGAAAGGTGAAGGTGGGAGAAAGGTGAAGGTGGGAGAAAGGTGAACGTGGGAGAAAGGTGAAGGTGGGAGAAAGGTGAAGGTGGGAGAAAGGTGAAGGTGGGAGAAAGGTGAAAGGTGGTGGGAGAAAGGTGAAGGTGGGAGAAAGGTGAAGGTGGGAGAAAGGTGAAGGTGGGAGAAAGGTGAAGGTGGGAGAAAGGTGAAGGTGGGAGAAAGGTGAAGGTGGGAGAAAGGTGAACGTGGGAGAAAGGTGAACGTGGGAGAAAGGTGAAGGTGGGAGAAAGGTGAACGTGGGAGAAAGGTGAAGGTGGGAGAAA
>CM065685.1:1499819-1502319 GCA_017654935.2 Phymorhynchus buccinoides | reverse complement strand
CTACAACTGCACTGAATCAATCACAAACTGCTAAGAAATCTAACACCTCTGTTTCTCTCTCAACAGAAACTCACTGACTGATTGATTTCTATACGTTCTGAGCTAAATATATAAACACAGTGGCATACATTTCTAGAACATTCCTGTACATAGCAGTACAATCCACAATAAACATCAGTCTTCTGGTACAATCTAAATTTAAATTAATCACGGCGAATCTGTATAAAGTTACTTCCCTTACTAGAAAGATCTATTCTAGAAAGATCCTCAAGGTTCTTGATCTTTCCAGAAAAAACTCCTTTAGAATCACACAAAAGCTAATAAATCAATAACTCCAATCATACTTTATGATTAAATGTCATAAAGGGAACATATAATTAATAAAAACAACAAGAACTACAAGTTATTTTACGTTGCGCTTTCATTTTCCACAAATGTCCCGTTTGTCACGGAATTAACCACACTAATGTAGTGTTTCACATAAATTTCTGGAACCAAAATCTTGTGGTCTCTGGAAACTTCCAGACAAGTCTAAAAATACAGCATCTACACGTTACATAGTAACAACAATGTTGGACAAAAGAGACAGGCTGGGTGTGTGAATGATTTCTAAACAGGATCAACAGGGAAGCCTCCATAAGGTCTGGCCGAGGTTTGTACATCAGGCTTCTTTTGTGGCTCGTGTTTGTATTTCATTTTCTGACTATTTTACTGTGGTTTCCTTTTGTCTCGTTTTGAGCATTTGTTTTGTTTTATAAGACTGATTCAACGCTTCAAAGCCACTGGGAGGGTCCATGAAAGACACAGATCTGGTCGACCGAAGAAGACAAATCCACGTGAAGATTGTCTCATTGATCGACAAGCCCTGCAGACAAGAACAGCATCCTATTCGAAGGCAGCTGAGGGTGGCTACTAACATCAACATCATCCAGCAGACCATACGGAACCGCCTTCATGGGTTTAACCTCCGTTCTCGTCGCCCAGCTGTATGGCCAAGATGAACTCCAGCCCATAGGGCAGCACGCCGCGCCTTCTACAGACGTCACGTGAGGTGGACACGTCAGCAATGGTCACAGGTCCTGTTCAGTGATGAATCACGATTCACCCTGAACCACAACGACGGCCGAATGAGGGTCTGGAGGCGCCCAGGGGAAAGCTTTCGTGACGCCACTGTCCAAGAAAAAGTGGCCGTTGGTGGAGGTTCTGTAATGGTCTGGGGTGCCTTCAGCCTTCACCTCAGAACCCCCCTGTATCATGTACAGGGTAACCTGACTGCCCTCCGATACCGGGATGAGATCCTTCGACCTCTGGCTGTGCCTACTCTGCAGAAGATGGGACCTCCGGCTGTCTACCAGGATGACCACGCTCGCCCCCTCAGGGCAAGGGTGATCAACGACTTCATGCAGCAGTCTGGAGTCAACAGAATGAAGTCGCCAGCATGCAGTCCCGATCTCAACCCGATCGAGAACCTCTGGGATGAGCTGGATCGCAAAGTGAGGAGCAACCACCCCCTCCCAGGGATGCCCAGCACCTCTACCAGATGCTTCAGGCTGAGTGGCAGGCGCTTCCACAGAGGATCTTCACCACCCTGGTCAACTCATGAGGACTCGCTGCGTCGAGTGCCAGAACAGCCATGGAGGATACACGCATTACTGAACTGTAGGAAGCATTAGAATGCCTTGTCTTGTGATTTCAATGACTTTGGGAAATCAAATTTTGGTAAGTACCCACTTTGATAACGTGTACAGACCAAACGATTGCTCGAATTGAAGGCAATTGTGTATCGGTATAACTAAAGCATTGAATTAAATGTTGGCAAACTTTCAACGCATTGACTTTCTTATTTGGAAAGTTATGAACTAGGTTGCAAGTGATCCTTAACTTTTTGTGGATAGCTTCTATGACTTTTCTTTTTTTCTTCTTCTCGCAAACACGAACCAACCCCACTCTATCTCCGTGTCCATTTTCCAAATATGTTGATTGCTTTTTTTTCTATTTATTTTTGTGCTTGTATTTTCTCTTTTTGATCGCAAGATGAAAAAAGACGCTGTTGGCTTATTCTGTTTCATCTCGTCGTTCTCTCTCTCTCTCTCTCTCTCTCTCTGATCTCTCTCTATCAAACTCTCTCTCTACCTCTCTCTCTCTCTCTCCATGTCTCCACGCTCTCAATGCCTCTGGCGTGAAAAATGTCGCCATAGGTTGACCATTGAAACATTTAATTTTGTTGCTTATTTTCATATATCAAATTAATTCCCTTGATTCTACTTGCTTATGATGTAGGAAGTTACATCCCTTTTTTCGTTATTCGTTTTTTGGTTCTCCCATGATAACGTGTAGGCTACCCATTGTATACAGGCCGGTGGCCTTACGATTAAACTTTCCGACTTCCGACTCTCTCTCTCCATGTCTCTGTCTCTCCATTCTCTAATCTTCTCTCTCTCTATTTATCTCTCTCTCTCTATCTCTCTCTCTCTCTCGCTCCCTATCTCTCTCGTCCGTC
>CM065685.1:1484819-1497319 GCA_017654935.2 Phymorhynchus buccinoides | reverse complement strand
TTCTCATGTTCAATGCATTAAAATGACTCATGGGAGCCCAGGAACAGACACGTTGGAAATACATTTCAGGTTTGCAAAATACCCATCACATAACAGAGCACAGGAACCAAAACAGAGATACGATACAATACGATACAATACGATGCGATACGATGCGATACGATGCGATGCGATGCGATGCGATACAACACAACACAGAGATACTTGCATATAAACAAGCCAACAAGATAAGAAGAAAATACAACAATCTGTTCTTGACAATGCTACACAGGAAGAACAAACAGCACAGAACAGACAAATAATATTAGTTCACTTTGAAGACATTTGAGGCACAATTTTAACATCATAAAACAAAAACAAATTATCCGTAAGCAAACTAAATACATAATAAAACGAGCAAACAAACAATTGTAGCCGGAAATGCTATCGAAGGCTGATATCCAGGATGGTCAGAGAAGATTCTCTATTTTTGAACAAATAATATATCTCTTAGGTTTGTTCGTCTTTAGCGATACAAAACGCCATGTAAAATATAGCGTTATATTTGGGCAACGTTACCTCGTTTAGTTGTCGTTTTGTTGTGTTGCTATTCAAGTGACACATAACGCTAAGAGGTCGCAGATCAAGATGGCGGAATATGATGGCATAATGTTTGCATAATGGAACAGTTAGAATAATGCATTGATGTGTGTCACTGTGTGTGTGTGTGTGTGTGTGTGTGTGTGTGTGTGTGTGTGTGTGTGTGTGTGTGTGTGTGTGTGTGTGTGTGTGTGTGTGTGTGTGCGTGCGCGCGCGCGCCTGTGTGTGTGTGTGCATGTGTGTGTGTGTGCGTGTGCGTGCGTGTGCGTGTGTGCGTGCGTGCGTGTGTGTGTGTGTGCGTGTGCGTGTGCGTATGCGTGTGTGTGTGCGTGTGCGTGCGTGTGTGTGTAGGGGGTGTTAGGGCAGCTATTCCCCACAAATCCCGGGTCTTATGTTGACCGTCTCTGTTCCCAATCTCTCGCAGACTCGTCAGACACGAGATCTATGCTCTCCGCTACATGTCTTGGCTCCACCATTGTTATTCTGTTATTGACATTTTATACATGTCGATTGCCAATGTTAACAAAAAACATTAATTGCATTATGCTTGGCATATAATACTAAAATACTACAAACTATCAATTATCAAGTCTTGATTGAACGCTTTTTTCCCTCCACTTGACTACTTACAAATTATGAAACATGCTTACCGACCCCCCCCCCCCCCCCCCCCCCCCCCCCCCCCACCTCTCTCTCTCTCTCTCTCTCTCTCTCTCTCTCTCATTCTCAATCTCTCTCATCTCTCTCTCTCTCTCTCTCTCTCTCTCTCTCTCTCTCTCTCTCTCTCTCAGCTCTTCCTCTCTCTCTCTCTCTCTCTCTCTCTCTCTCTCCAATTCTTTATCTTCTTGAACTGCCAAACAATGAAAGGGCTACAGTTTTTCTTTCATATTTAATATCCAAATAAACGTATGTGATCAAACGTGTTGAATGCAGCATCAATGAAACAAGGAAAGTTTTATAATAAGAAGAAGAAGAACAAGAAGACAACAGGAGAGAGAGAGGAGGGGGGGGGGGGAGATAGAGAGAGGGGGGGGGGGGGGAGACGGCGAAAACATGAACGAATTAGACAGAGACGGAAAGACAAACATACATACACAAATACAGAAGAATGAAAACAGCAGGCTGACATACAGGCATGCAAACAGACAGACAAACAGACAGACAGACACACAGACACACAAACAGACAGACAGTCAGACCTACAGTCACACACAGAGAGACAGACAGACCGACCGACACACACAGACAGAGACAGACACACCGGCCGGCAGACCGACCGACAGACAGACAGACAGACCGAGACAGACCGACAGACCGACAGACAGATCGCCCATCAGACAGACCGACAGACCGACCGACGGACAGTCTTCATATGCCGATCATCAGTACATTCATCCAACCTTCTTTTATACAGTGATGCAGAGAATAAGATGGTCAGCCAGTGATAGGGTTGGTCATTATTGCAGTCATCGAACCATGGTCTCCAGACACACCGAGGTCAGGAGGTCAGGGTGTGTCCGGCATACAGTGACTACAATGGCTACTCTTCTTCTTCTTCGTCCGTGCAGACAGTTTCCTGTCAAATGAGCATATATGCATCATACTGCCGTTATGCGCCTAACTAAGAAATACTCAGGCCCGGCATACCCGACTTCGGCTGAATAAATCTTTGAAAGAATGAATAGAAACAAAAGGCAGGAGAATGACAGTACGATAGAAAGATAGCAGATGACAGTACGATAGAAAGATAGCAGATGACAGTACGATAGAAAGATAGCAGATGACAGTACGATAGAAAGATAGCAGATGACAGTACGATAGAAAGATAGCAGATGACAGTACGATAGAAAGATAGCAGATGACAGTACGATAGAAAGATAGCAGATGACAGTACGATAGAAAGATAGCAGATGACAGTACGATAGAAAGATAGCAGATGACAGTAAGCGATAGAAACAGAAGGCAGGAGAATGAAGCAGTACGATAGAAAGATAGCAGATGACAGTACGATAGAAAGATAGCAGATGACAGTAAGCAAAGGATAGAAACAAAAGGCAGGAGAATGAAGCAGTACGATAGAAAGATAGCAGATGACAGTACGATAGAAAGATAGCAGATGACAGTAAGCAAAGAATAGAAACAAAAGGCAGGAGAATGATGGAAGCAGTACGATAGAAAGATAGCAGATGACAGTACGATAGAAAGATAGCAGATGACAGTAAGCAAAGGATAGAAACAAAAGGCAGGAGAATGAAGCAGTACGATAGAAAGATAGCAGATGACAGTACGATATAAAGATAGCAGATGACAGTAAGCAAAGGATAGAAACAAAAGGCAGGAGAATGAAGCAGTACGATAGAAAGATAGCAGATGACAGTACGATAGAAAGATAGCAGATGACAGTACGATAGAAAGATAGCAGATGACAGTACGATAGAAAGATAGCAGATGACAGTACGATAGAAAGATAGCAGATGACAGTACGATAGAAAGATAGCAGATGACAGTAAGATAGAAAGATAGCAGATGACAGTACGATAGAAAGATAGCAGATGACAGTAAGCAATGAATAGAAACAGAAGGCAGGAGAATGAAGCAGTACGATAGAAAGATAGCAGATGACAGTACGATAGAAAGATAGCAGATGACAGTAAGCAAAGAATAGAAACAAAAGGCAGGAGAATGAAGCCAGTACGATAGAAAGATAGCAGATGACAGTACGATAGAAAGATAGCAGATGACAGTAAGCAAAGGATAGAAACAAAAGGCAGGAGAATGAAGCAGTACGATAGAAAGATAGCAGATGACAGTACGATATAAAGATAGCAGATGACAGTACGATAGAAAGATAGCAGATGACAGTACGATAGAAAGATAGCAGATGACAGTAAGCAAAGGGAAAAGACAGAATCAAAGAGAGTGATAGATTAGAGGATGATACACGCACAAACCTTCCAGAAGGTGGGGGAACTATTTGTACGAATGACCTCCGGTATCCCCACAAGGGAACATTGGGTACTGGTGCTAAGTTCGATGTATATGTCTGCCTCTGTGTCTGCCTCTGTGTCTGTCTGCCTGTCTTTGTCTGTCTCTCTCATACATTATGTGTCTGTCTGCCTCTGTGTCTGCCTGTCTTTCTCTGTCTCTCTCATACATTCTGCCTCTGTGTCTGCCTGTCTCTGTCTGTGTCTCTCTCATACATTCTGTGTCTGTCTGCCTGTCTTTCTCTGTCTCTCTCATACATTCTGTGTCTGTCTGCCTGTCTTTCTCTGTCTCTCTCATACATTCTGTGTCTGTTTGCCTGTCTTTGTCTGTCTGTCTCTCTCATACATTCTGTGTCTGTCTGCCTGTCTTTCTCTGTCTCTCTCATACATTCTGTGTCTGTTTGCCTGTCTTTGTCTGTCTGTCTCTCTCATACATTCTGTGTCTGTCTGCCTGTCTTTCTCTGTCTCTCTCATACATTCTGTGTCTGTCTGCCTGTCTTTCTCTGTCTCTCTCATACATTCTGTGTCTGTTTGACTGTCTTTGTCTGTCTGTCTCTCTCATACATTCTGTGTCTGTCTGCCTGTCTTTCTCTGTCTCTCTCATACATTCTGTGTCTGTTTGCCTGTCTTTGTCTGTCTGTCTCTCTCATACATTCTGTGTCTGTCTGCCTGTCTTTCTCTGTCTGTCTCTCTCATACATTCTGTGTCTGTCTGCCTGTCTTTCTCTGTCTCTCTCATACATTCTGTGTCTGTTTGACTGTCTTTGTCTGTCTGTCTCTCTCATACATTCTGTGTCTGTCTGCCTGTCTTTCTCTGTCTCTCTCATACATTCTGTGTCTGTCTGCCTGTCTTTCTCTGTCTCTCTCATACATTCTGTGTCTGTCTGCCTGTCTTGTCTCTGTCTCTCTCATACATTCTGTGTCTGTCTGCCTGTCTTTCTCTGTCTCTCTCATACATTCTGTGTCTGTTTGACTGTCTTTCTGTCTGTCTCTCTCATACATTCTGTGTCTGTCTGCCTGTCTTTCTCTGTCTCTCTCTCATACATTCTGTGTCTGTTTGCCTGTCTTTGTCTGTCTGTGTCTCTCTCATACATTCTGTGTCTGTCTGCCTGTCTTTCTCTGTCTCTCTCATACATTCTGTGTCTGTCTGCCTGTCTCTTTCTCTGTCTCTCTCATACATTCTGTGTCTGTTTGACTGTCTTTGTCTGTCTGTCTCTCTCATACATTCTGTGTCTGTCTGCCTGTCTTTCTCTGTCTCTCTCATACATTCTGTGTCTGTTTGCCTGTCTTTGTCTGTCTGTCATCTCTCTCATACATTCTGTGTCTGTCTGCCTGTCTTTCTCTGTCTCTCTCATACATTCTGTGTCTGTCTGCCTGTCTTTCTCTGTCTCTCATACATTCTGTGTCTGTTTGACTGTCTTTGTCTGTCTGTCTCTCTCATACATTCTGTGTCTGTCTGCCTGTCTTTCTCTGTCTCTCTCATACATTCTGTGTCTGTTTGACTGTCTTTGTCTGTCTGTCTCTCTCATACATTCTGTGTCTGTCTGCCTGTCTTTCCTGTCTCTCTCATACATTCTGTGTCTGTCTGCCTGTCTTTGTCTGTCTGTCTCTCTCATACATTCTGTGTCTGTCTGCCTGTCTTTCTCTGTCGTCTCTCTCATACATTCTGTGTCTGTTTGCCTGTCTTTGTCTGTCTGTCTCTCTCATACATTCTGTGTCTCTGTGTCTGTCTGTCTGTCTTATTCTGTGTCTGTTTCATGTCTTTGTCTGTCTGTCTCTCTCATACATTCTGTGTCTGTCTGCCTGTCTTTCTCTGTCTCTCTCATACATTCTGTGTCTGTCTGCCTGTCTTTCTCTTCGATGTCTCTCTCATACATTCTGTGTCTGTCTGCCTGTCTTTCTCTGTCTCTCTCATACATTCTGTGTCTGTCTGCATGTCTTTCTCTGTCTCTCTCATACATTCTGTGTCTGTCTGCCTGTCTTTCTCTGTCTCTCTCATACATTCTGTGTCTGTTTGACTGTCTTTCTCTGTCTCTCTCATACATTCTGTGTCTGTCTGCATGTCTTTCTCTCTCTCATACATTCTGTGTCTGTCTGCCTGTCTTTCTCTGTCTCTCTCATACATTCTGTGTCTGTTTGACTGTCTTTCTCTGTCTGTCTCTCTCATACATTCTGTGTCTGTCTGCCTGTCTTTCTCTGTCTGTCTCTCTCATACATTCTGTGTCTGTCTGCCTGTCTTTGTCTCTCTCATACATTGTCTGTCTGCCTGTCTTTGTCTGTCTCTCTCATACATTCTGTGTCTGTCTGCCTGTCTTTCTCTTCGATGTCTCTCTCATACATTCTGTGTCTGTCTGCCTGTCTTTCTCTTCGATGTCTCTCTCATACATTCTGTGTCTGCCTGTCTTTCTCTTCGATGTCTCTCTCATACATTATGTGTCTGTCTGCCTGTCTTTCTCTTCGATGTCTCTCTCATACATTCTGTGTCTGTCTGCCTGTCTTTTCTCTTCAATGTCTCTCATACATTCTGTGTCTGTCTGCCTGTCTTTCTCTTCGATGTCTCTCTCATACATTCTGTGTCTGTCTGCCTGTCTTTCTCTTCGATGTCTCTCTCATACATTCTGTGTCTGTCTGCCTGTCTTTCTCTTCGATGTCTCTCTCATGCATTCTGTGTCTGTCTGCCTGTCTTTCTCTTCGATGTCTCTCTCATACATTCTGTGTCTGTCTGCCTGTCTTTCTCTTCGATGTCTCTCTCATACATTCTGTGTCTGTCTGTCTCTGTCTTTCTCTTCGATGTCTCTCTCATACATTCTGTGTCTGTCTGCCTGTCTTTCTCTTCGATGTCTCTCTCATACATTCTGTGTCTGTCTGCCTGTCTTTCTCTCTCTGTCTCTCTCATACATTCTGTGTCTGCCTGCCTGTCTTGGGGGATGGGGGCGGGGGGTCAAATCATTTTCGAATGTTTCAATGTTCGAAAACTAGGATAGAGTCATGTTGTGACTGATTTCTGAACAGGCTACACAGGGAAGCCTCCATAATGTCTGGCCGGTGTTTGTGGGCCAAGGTTCTTTTGTGGCTCATGTTTGTATTTCATTTTCCGTCACATTTCAAGTGGTTTATTTTTTGTCTGGCCGTGTGTAGTTGTTGCCTGCTTTATCTTGCTTTTCTTATTATCTTTCTATGCTTTCTTCACTAACCTCTCTCTCTCTCTCTCTCTCTCTCTCTCTCTCTCTCTCTCTCTCTCTCTCTCTCTCTCTCTCTCTCTCTCTCTCTCTCTCTCTCTCTCTCTCTCTCTCTCTCTCTCTCTCTCTCTCTCTCTCTCTCTCTCTCTCTCTAAAAATAAAAAAAATCTATGGGACCAGACAAAATCAGTAGCTCTCTCTTAAAACTTGCACTTCCCTACGTAGTAGAACCTCTTACCTTCATATATAACACATGCCTGGAACAAAACATAGTACCACCTGGTTTAAAATCAGCAACAGTTATACCACTGCCTAAATCCAAAGATAGTTCTGACCTAAACAACTTTAGACCCATTTCTATTCTTACAGTTCTATCTAAACCTCTTGAAAAACATGTTCATAAACATCTAATGCAGTATCTTGAGGACAACAATCTTTTCCATCCATTACAATCTGGCTTTCGGCATCACCATTCTTGTCAAACTGCCGTAGTTCGTCTCTGTGATACATGGCTTTCAGCAATTAACCGAAACAAAATGACAGGTGCTGTATTTCTTGACTTTAAGAAGGCATTTGATCTTGTGAATCATAAAATATTATTACAAAAGCTAGCACTATACCTGCAGGACGAAAATACAGTTTCTTTTTTTACATCCTATCTTACTAACAGAACACAGTTTGTCCTAAGTAATGATGCAGTTTCAGATAATAAGATAATTAAGACTGGTGTGCCGCAAGGATCTGTTTTAGGACCCCTCCTGTTCTGCTTATTTATTAATGACCTACCCCTACAGACTGTCTGTGTGCATAAGTATTTATGTCACTTTACTTTTCTAACTTAGATTTGTTTATAAATAGTATGCATATGCCATGCAACGTGATGTTCAAATCACGAACAAAATGTTTATTCACTGTGTGTACGTGTGTGTGATGTGTGTGTGTGTGTGTGTGTGTGTGTGTGTGTGTGTGTGTGTGTGTATGTGTGTGTGTGTGTGTGTGTGTGTGTGTGTGGTGTGTGTGTGTGTACGTGCATGCATGCGTGTGTGCGGTTGTGTGTGTTTGTGTTTATCCTATTCTACAGAGTTAACACATACTCAGTGTTTCAACTTTGCCATTTGTAGGCTCTCCTTTTTTCCATGGTTATTATGAATTGTATTCAGTCTCTCTCCTTTTTGTGTGTGACTTTTCTACTCAGTTTTTCTTTCCTATTTTGCTACCTTCTTGTCGTCGCCACACTGAAGACGGGCTTATGGCCAGAAACGTTTGTCTTGTTTCCAATGAAAGGGACCTCAATCTACCAGCCTCGAATTGAGTGTTTTTTGTGCCTTAACTGGTCCCAGTGGTCATTTATATTCTCAAGTATTATGTGTGTATGAAAGAGACAAAGAGAGAGAGAGAGAGAGAGAGAGAGAGAGAGAGAGAGAGAGAGAGAGAGAGAGAGAGAGAGTATGTTTACAAATGTTTTTTGTTTCTTAAATTTGTTTTTCTTTTATCCAAGGACAGATTGTAAGAATAGGCATCGCCTAAAATCTTTATCCTTGTCCGTGTCCAGTCTCTCTCTCTCTCTCTCTCTCTCTCTCTCTCTCTCTCTCTCTCTCTCTCTCTCTCTCTCTCTCTCTCTCTCCTCTCTCTCTCTCTCTAACAATGCGTGCGACGACTCACGACATAGACAAGACACGACTAATACGGTACTGCTGTCTGTGTGTACGTACATGACGCGTAATTGCAAGACTATGCACGCTGTTGTCTGTGTTGTATTAATTATTGGGTTAAATAAGTCATTGGGTGCAATATTAGATACACACCTAGAGCAAGGGAGTGCATGGATGAAATGACAGAGAGAGAGAGAGAGAGAGAGAGAGAGAGAGAGAGAGAGAGAGAGAGAGAGAGAGAGAGAACCAATTTGGAGTTATTATTATTAAAAGTCAGAGACAAAAATAGAGAAACAAATCCAAGAACAAAGATAAACAAACATGCCGACATAGAGACAGACAGAGATAGACACAAGGATAGAGACGACATGAGGAGGGTGAAGGAGGACGAAACTAGGGGAGATTGGATGGTAGAAGGAGAGAGGATAAACAGACAATGCAACGAAATACTATTTAAATCAAGTACCTCTAAGTACCTCTATGAACACCAAATGATTAAAAGCATATGCAAAACATGTTCTTCACCTACGCATAGACTGGACAGACCCAAAGGTTTTCTTATTATCATCGAGTCATTGTTGACCCCACATGTGTGTATCTTCATAAACCCATAAATAATCCTAAGTTCCCATGATACAAACCATCTTCATAACTGACAGTCCGCCCAGACAATCACGCTGTGAGTTGAACAAGGGGAATTCCTTGCCTTTCATAACTGGACAGATTTAAACTGAAGGGTTGCCTAGTTCACGTGCTTTGAAAAGCTTTAGCGCTAAGCGATGAATTAGTGAGACTTGCAAAGTAAAAGATAACGTTTTCACTTAAAGGAAGGTGCCGGGATGACCAACGGAATTATCGCGGGCCCAAATGGGAAAAAGAAGAAGAAGAAGAAGAAGAAAAAGAAGGAGAAGAAGAAGACACAATATTTTGTTAATAACTCTTTTCAATGACGCCTGCATGCCCGTATTCTTACTTGGACGCAGGTACTCCGGCGTCAATCTCTTGACAGTCACGAGGCAGCCACTGGGCACGGTCCTCGGCCAGCGTGTCCATGTTACTACAGCGTCTGTGGGCAAGCTTCAGGTCCCTCTCCACTGTCTGTTTCCAGTTCATCATGTCCATGTCACTCCAGCGTCTGTGGACAAGCTTCAGGTCCCTCTCCACTGTCTGTTTCCAGTTCATCATGTCCATGTCACTCCAGCGTCTGTGGACAAGCTTCAGGTCCCTCTCCACTGTCTGTTTCCAGTTCATCATGTCCATGTCACTCCAGCGTCTGTGAACAAGCTTCAGGTCCCTCTCCACTGTCTGTTTCCAGTTCATCATGTCCATGTCACTCCAGCGTCTGTGGACAAGCTTCAGGTCCCTCTCCACTGTCTGTTTCCAGTTCATCATGTCCATGTCACTCCAGCGTCTGTGGACAAGCTTCAGGTCCCTCTCCACTGTCTGTTTCCAGTTCATCATGTCCATGTCACTCCAGCGTCTGTGGACAAGCTTCAGGTCCCTCTCCACTGTCTGTTTCCAGTTCATCATGTCCATGTCACTCCAGCGTCTGTGGACAAGCTTCAGGTCCCTCTCCACTGTCTGTTTCCAGTTCATCATGTCCATGTCACTCCAGCGTCTGTGGACAAGCTTCAGGTCCCTCTCCACTGTCTGTTTCCAGTTCATCATGTCCATGTCACTCCAGCGTCTGTGGACAAGCTTCAGGTCCCTCTCCACTGTCTGTTTCCAGTTCATCATGTCCATGTCACTCCAGCGTCTGTGGACAAGCTTCAGGTCCCTCTCCACTGTCTGTTTCCAGTTCATCATGTCCATGTCACTCCAGCGTCTGTGGACAAGCTTCAGGTCCCTCTCCACTGTCTGTTTCCAGTTCATCATGTCCATGTCACTCCAACGTCTGTGGACAAGCTTCAGGTCCCTCTCCACTGTCTGTTTCCAGTTCATCATGTCCATGTCACTCCAGCGTCTGTCGACAAGCTTCAGGTCCCTCTCCACTGTCTGTTTCCAGTTCATCATGTCCATGTCACTCCAGCGTCTGTGGACAAGCTTCAGGTCCCTCTCCACTGTCTGTTTCCAGTTCGTCATGTCCATGTCACTCCAGTGTCTGTTGACAAGCTTCAGGTCCCTCTCCACAGTCTGTTTCCAGTTCATCATGTCCATGTCACTCCAGTGTCTGTTGACAAGCTTCAGGTCCCTCTCCACTGTCTGTTTCCAGTTCGTCATGTCCATGTCACTCCAGTGTCTGTGGACAAGCTTCAGGTCCCTCTCCACTGTCTGTTTCCAGTTCATCATGTCCATGTCACTCCAGCGTCTGTGGACAAGCTTCAGGTCCCTCTCCACTGTCTGTTTCCAGTTCATCATGTCCATGTCACTCCAGTGTCTGTTGACAAGCTTCAGGTCCCTCTCCACTGTCTGTTTCCAGTTCATCATGTCCATGTCACTCCAGCGTCTGTGGACAAGCTTCAGGTCCCTCTCCACTGTCTGTTTCCAGTTCGTCATGTCCATGTCACTCCAGTGTCTGTGGACAAGCTTCAGGTCCCTCTCCACAGTCTGTTTCCAGTTCATCATGTCCATCTCACTCCAGTGTCTGTTGACAAGCTTCAGGTCCCTCTCCACAGTCTGTTTCCAGTTCGTCATGTCCATTTCACTCCAGCGTCCATGGACAATCTTCAGGTCCCTCTCCACAGTCTGTTTCCAGTTCATCATGTCCATGTCACTCCAGCGTCCATGGACAATCTTCAGGTCCCTCTCCACTATCTGTTGCCAGTTCATCCTGGGCCGCCCTCTTCCTCTCTGTCCTGCCGGCGTCCATCTGATGGATGGATTTGCGGGTCTTGTTGCTAGGAGCCGTATGACGTGTCCCAGCCAGCGGAGGCGTCTTTTGTAGACAGTGGTTGATAGGCGGGGCTGTTTTGACATTCCATGGGATGCCTAATATCTCGCTTAATTCTCGCATTCCATGAACATTAAACAGACACAATGTAGCACAACGCACGCATTTACTTTCTCAGAATACGTGTCGGGTTTGTAAACATGTTCTACACATAACACAGTTTATAGCAGGCAACAACTGAGTTCTATCTTTATAGACATGAAATAACAATAATAGAAGAACGTCCCATATTTCTGGATTTAACAATCTTGCACATACACAACAAACAACATACAAAATGGATGCAAAAGTAGGTGTAGCATACATAGCCTTGTTACGATTGCGCTGTGTTATAGCAATCAGAACCACGGTACTGTCAGAACACGTTATCACTATTTGGCAAAAGGAGAAACGCTCAAAGGATGGTCCAGCTAAAGCGTTACAAAACGCGGAAGACCGCTTGTCTGCGACCCTACCTCTTTTTGTTGACGGTTTGCTGTTGTTGTTCGAGTGAAGCACAACACTAAGAGGGTACGGACCAAGATGGCGGAATATGATGGCGGAATGCTTGTATAATGGACCAGTTAGAAGAATGCATTGGTGTGTGTGTGTGTGTGTCTGTGTACGTGCGCGCATGCGTGTGTGCGTGCGTGCGTGTACGTGTGTGTGGGTGTACGGGTGTGTGGGTGTAGGGTGTTAGGGCAGCTATTACCCACAAATCCCTTGTCTTATGTTGGCCGTCTCTGTTTCTGATCTCTCGTAGACTCTCGTCAGACACGAGATGAGACTGTTCAGATGAACACTCGATCCGACAATCATTTGTTCTGTCGCTTATTGACCTTTTATGCAAATCCATTCGTTATGTTGAGTTGAACAAAATATTATAAAGGAAAACAACTATAGTAAAATGCTACAAATTGCTGCTTGTCAAGGACAATGCATCAGGCATATCCGTCATGTTGTTATATCTCCCCTGCTGCAATATGCACCGACTTGCTGTCTCCATCGAAGTTCGTGTGCTTGCCGATCCTCGGCACACTACATAAATGGTGCACGTGAATACTAAAGTAAATGCTAACAGTAAGGTGTTTCATGCCTACATTATGTTTGTGAAATAGTCTTTGATAAGGATTCGGAAACAAAGCTAGTTCCCTCTTTTTTAAATGTTTTGCAATACGGACTGACCAAACTTTATTTAGGTATTTTACTTAGACTGCTTCAAGCAGACGTTTTAGTTC
>CM065685.1:1467319-1482319 GCA_017654935.2 Phymorhynchus buccinoides | reverse complement strand
TGATTATAAAAAACAACGAAACTTGGTAACCTCTATGAAAAGAGACGCACAGAAGAAATATTTTAGTAAGCTAATCTCTTCAAAATCAGATACAAAATCTTTATGGAAGGCGATAAATCAGCTGTCTGGCAGGAATGCAAGTTCCACTGCTTCTTCGTCTGAATTGTCAGTTGAGGACCTAAATTATCATTTTGCTACAGTAGCAGAGAAGCTTGTAAATATTAACCGTACCAGTAATAATGATTTGTCAATGATTAAAGAATTTTGTGATTAAAAAAACATTAAATCTGAACTTAAGTTTGAATATATTGCTGTACATGATGTATATATGGAGCTGTGTTTATTGAATACGTCTAAATCTCGAGGTTTGGATAATATAGATAATAACATTTTGAAAGCGTCTGCACCAATTATTACTGAACACTTAACATACATTTACAATCTTTGTATTGAAAAAAGTCATTTCCCACAAGCTTTTAAAGATGCAAAAGTACTGCCACAATTTAAATCAGGTGATCCAAACGATTGTTCAAACTACAGACCTATATCAATTTTATCTATTTTGTCCAAACCTCTCGAAAAACACCTTAAAAAACTGCTCCAGTCTCATTTTGACACACACAATCTGTTTCACCCTAATCAAAGTGGCTTCAGAAAGAATCATTCCTGCCACACAGCACTTACTAACCTCATTGAACAATGTCATATGAACATAAATAACGATCTTATCACAGGGGCTATATTTGTAGATTTTGCAAAAGCATTTGACACCATTGATCATAACCTTCTCCAAAGAAAGCTAACTATATGGTCTGTCAACAGAATCGGTTAGTCTCATAACATCTTTTCTATCCAACAGGCGGCAATTGGTCCATCGGGACTGTAAATCATCCTCATTAATATCAGTAAAGTATGGTGTGCCTCAGGGCTCAGTCTTGGGTCCCATTCTTTTTACTATTTATATAAATGATTTACCTTTACACATCTCCTGTCCCTGTGAACTTTTTGCCGATGATACTACTTTACACGACAAGAACAAGACTGCTGACTTAGTACTTACCAACTTACAAAATGACGTGAATAGCTTAGTGACATGGACTGAATATAACCACATGGTCCTTCATCCTAAAAAATCAAAGCTTATGCTAATTACCACAAGACAAAAGCGACAGAACATAAAGTCTGATTTACCATAAAGTAAAGTACATGACAAGTTTATAGAAGAAGTGGACTCGCATACTATACTTGGTCTGGGGGTTGACAACAATCTTTCTTGGTCGTACCATGCATCTATTCTCACTCGTAAGTTATCAAAAAAAATATTTCAACTAAACAGAATCAAGCACTTTCTTGATATTCACACCAGAAAACTCTTCTTTCATGCATATATTCAGCCTGACATTGATTATGTTTCAACTTCTTGGGATCAAGCAAGCAAAAACTGTCTAAGACATTTAGAAAGTATTTATAAACGTGCAATTAAACTAATTCTTCTTAAATCATCAACACTACAAATTTCTGATTATAAAATTGTTAACATACTTCCCTTCCACTCCAAATGCCAATTTAATAAGGGTGTATTTATGTATAAAATCTTAAATGGACTCGCACCTCCTTATTTATGTAAAAGGTTTCCTGTAACTCAGGTGCGGAATAAAGAAACCATACTCCTCCCCCGACCTAGAACAGACTTATTTATGTCATCGTTAACATACTCAGGTGGAAGGTTGTGGAATGAAATCCCCGAGTACATAAAAACTAAAAGCACATTGCTGTCATTTAAAAGATGCTTTAATAAATATTTATTCGAAAGGTTATAACAGTTCATTCCCCTTTTCTAAACTTGTCTATTGTGCATGTTATAATTTTAGTAAATGCGCATGTCTGTAGCTATGCTCCTACTACCTGATATTGTAAAATTGTCAATTGATTACTTGTCTAACTATGATTTATGTGTGTGAAAGGAATTGTGAGAATGTTGATTTATATGTCATGTTGTCCTTGTTCTTTGGATTTGTTACATTTGATTGTTACATTGTTTACTTTTGACCCATTTGAGTTTGTTTTGTAATTTATTTATTTATTTATTCACTTCATATGTCATTATTTTAGAGGACCTGATGAAAATAAGCTATTTCTGCTTACTCAGTTTATCCTCATTAAAAATTTCGAGTTCGAGTTCCCTCTCTCTCTTTCTCTCCCCCCTCTCTCTCTCTCTCTCTCTCTCTCTCTCTCTCTCTCTCTCTCTCTCTCTCTCTCTCCTCTCTCTCTCTCTCTCTCTCTCTCTCTCTCTCTCTCTCTCTTCCTTTGCCTGCTATTACTCTCTATGAATCACGTCTGACCTATCCTGGCGGCTGGCTCTGGCACAGAATACCCGACTCTCTAAAAACATGAGCCAAATTTTAGAAGATTCAAAACATTGTATTATGATTTTGTAATGAATAACTCTAACATCTCACTGTTTTCGCCTGAAATGTTTTGATGAACGTGCATAGTGATTATCTTGAACTGTCCAAGCATCCATGCATGCGCAGCTTCAGTGACTGTTTGTAATTATGTTTAAATCAGAAACACTAATGACATGTTCTGCTTTTTGTAAGTTTATTTTCTACATAATGCTAAGCTACTGTGTGTGTGTGTGTGTGTGTGTGTGTGTGTGTGTGTGTGTGTGTGTGTGTACGTTAGAAGTTCGATCCAATATGTCCTTTGACATCTGTGTGTACGAGATATGTACTCACGTAAATGCTTATGTATTATCATATAAAGTTGATATTATGTTGACTTTCTTTTCCTTCTTTGGGGTTAAGGTTATGATAAGGTAATCTCTCTCTCTCTCTCTCTCTCTCTCTCTCTCTCTCTCTCTCTCTCCCTCGTGTAATTTGTTTAAAGCTTGCATCAATTTACATGTACTTGTTTATTGTATATATTGTTTTAAAATATATATTTGCTGATGACCCTACCTCGTTGTCCCCTTTAACACGGGCATATGGCCCAGTTCAGTAAAATATTGTTCAGTGTTCATTGTTGTTATATATATATATATATATCTCTCCCTTTTTCTCTTTCTCTCTTTCTCTCTCTCTCTCTATTTTTATATATATCTCTCTCTCTCATTTTGTTCTGATTGTGATGAAACAGAACTTCATTTCCTTTTAGTATGTCCAAAATACACTTCTTTGCGTGCTCAGTTGATACCTCGTAAATACTTCCGATGTCCTTCATTGAACAACATCACATTATTATTGTCGAATGAAAATGAAAATATAGTTCTTAGAGTTTGTAAATACGTGTATAAGGCATATATAGTCAGGCAAAATGCTCTACAAGCACTTCAGTAATGTCTTGTTATTACATGTATGTCATAATTTTGTCAACGTGAACTCCATTTGTATGGGCCTGTGGCCTAACAAATTAAATCACTTCAGACTTCTCTCTCTCTCTCTCTCTCTCTCTCTCTCTCTCTCTCTCTCTCTCTCTCTCTCTCTCTCTCTCTCTCTCTCTCTCTCTCTCTCTCTCTCTCTCTCTCTCTCTCTCTCTCTCTCTCTCTCTCTCTCTCTCTCTCTCTCTCTCTCTCTCTCTCTCTCTCTCTCTCTCTCTCTCTCTCTCTCTCTCTCTGCTCTCTCTCTCTCTCTCTCTCTCTCTCTCTCTCTCTCTCTCTCTCTCTCTCTTCTCTCTCTCTCTCTCTCTCTCTCTCTCTCTCTCTCTCTCTCTATTATGGTTCTGGGCCTCATGTCTTTTGTTGTGCTCTGTGTTTAGTGCTCGATCTACAGAAAAGCCCAGGTCCATTCTGAGGAGACAATAAAACCGTGGCCACTAAAATGCCGTCTGTACACATTATCTCCATGTAAAGGAATCCGGTGGCACCAAATTGGTCTGTCAACGGGGACATGATCGCTTCTCCTTCCATTCTGAAACGAAACATACACTTTAGCATACACAAGGAATAAGAGAAGTAAATACGGCTGACTGTGCGCTAGACAGTTGAAATATATGTTTGTGATCGAACATAAGTATCGTTTCCGATGTTACTAATGCACAATAACCGTATAGGAATATGCTTGACATCAGCAAGGTGCGTGTTGTCTTTCAGACCATAACAACAATGACACACCCCAAGGTACTGAAGGACACACAGATGCACCAGCCACGCCTGTCCTATCAACACAAGAGCATCCCTGTGCGAAATCGTTGCTTGGACGGACAAATGTAAACATCTGGGATCTCGGTTGTTGTTGTTGTTGTTGTTGTTGTTGTTAGAAAAGTTACAGTTACGTTTCTTACAATATTTGTTTAGATTAAATGAAACTACAATGACTTCTATGATTTATGGTGAAACTGGAATGCATCCTCTGTTTCTACTTGTTCAAGCAAGAATGATAAGGTTCTGGGCTGATTTGGTTAATAATGATTCAAAAAAACTATTGTAGCAAATTGCATAATATTTTACATGAACTGTATGTAAAGGGTCCTTTTGTTTCACCGTGGCTTGATTATGTCAAAAGTATTTTAATTGAAACTGGTTTTGATTGTGTTTGGGAATCCCAATCATTCTCGAGTAAAGGTAACTTATGCAAGTGTGTTAAACAAGAATTACAAAATAACTATATTCGTGACTGGCGTAATTCTCTTGAGAACAGTAGTAAATGCTTATTTTATAAAAACAAGTAAGACAGACTTCGGAAGGGAACATTACATTTCAACCTTACCAGATGTTTATGTTATATCTTTATTCAAGTTTCGATGCAGCAATCAT
Organism: Phymorhynchus buccinoides; assembly: GCA_017654935.2. Lineage (NCBI taxonomy): Eukaryota > Metazoa > Mollusca > Gastropoda > Neogastropoda > Raphitomidae > Phymorhynchus > Phymorhynchus buccinoides. The sequence continues at coordinate 1,477,566 of CM065685.1, read as the reverse complement.
AAATTGCCTATTGAAGTTGGAAGACATTATACTGTTCCGAGAGAATTACGTATTTGTCGTAATTGCGAAATGGGCGAGATAGGAGACGAATTTCATTGTATAATGGAATGTCCAAAATACAATGAACTTCGTGAAAAATATGTTCCTAAGAAAGTTCTGAAACCAAAATCCGTTTTCAATTTATGTAGGATGTTTCAAAAAGGACGACGTATATGTTTAAATTTAAGTGAATTTCTAAATTTTGGAAAGAAAGTTTAAAAGAGTGTTTCTTTCACTGCTCTCCAAAAACTGACATTTGGCTGTTACTTTTGATGTGTTTGCGTGCAAGATTGAGTTTTATGTTTGTGTTATACTGTTTATGTATCCTCCATGCTCCAAAAGGGTCAAAGGATTAACATTCTTGAACATTCGTGTGTGTGTGTGTGTGCGTGCGTGTGTGTGTGTGTGTGTGTGTGTGTGTGTGTGTGTGTGCGTGCGTGTGCTCTAATCATCTGTTTTGTTCAGTAAACGCAAATAGCAGCATTTACTTTGATTGATTTAAACCCAATGCTAAGTATGTGATTAGCAGATAAACAAAAATACCCATATCCGTAAAGAAAGCTTATATAGCGCACATTCCAGGCTAGCTGCTCATGGCGCTATGCAAAAAATACATTTAAGCAAATCACATCAATCCCATGCTCCCACGCACACAAGCGCACACACTGACGAACACAGCATATCATTTACTGGCGCATGCACACATACATACATACATACATACATACATACATACGTACGTACGTACGTGCGTACATACATACAGACACAAACACACACACATACATACACACCTATGCCTACACACGCACGAGCACACGCACACACGTGCATGCACGGAAATATGCGCACATGTACAAGCACATGCCAGCGCGCGCATGCGCGCACGAACACACACACTTTCTGTCTCCCACCTTTCCCATGCCCTTCCTCATCCGCACACGCTTTCATTCTCACAATCCGATCATGGTGGACAGTAGTGTTCAGAGAATAGATGGGCTTTCAGGTTGGTTTTGAAAACTGACAGGGAGTTGGAATGTCTGAAAGACAGAGGGAGTTTGTTCCAAGTAGCTGGGGCCTGAAAAGAAAAGGATCTCTCGCCAAGACGAGAATGAGAATAAGAACGAAGCTGACGAGATGGAATGTAAGTATGAAGTAGATCAGACAGGTAAGTAGGAGCAGAGCCAGAAATGACGGCAAAGCCAAGAGCGGAAAGCTTGTAGTTGATCCTGTTGGAGATTGGCAACCAGTGCAGAGAGTGCGGAAGGGGAGTAACATGTTCAAACTTGGAGGACTTAAGGATTAGTCGTGCAGCATTGTTTTGGAGTTTGTAGAGAAGGTACTTTGGAAGGCCAGCAAGACGAAAGTTGCAATAATCTATTCTGGAGAGGACAAATGCATACATTGTATCCACGGATGTACATAGTCCGTGGACACAATGCAACAGACATCGAATCAGGTTGCGCTAATCGGAATAGCACGCCGCTCCACACAGACCTCTGCACAGACATTCAGACATGTTGCGTTCTGGCGCCTGGAGGAGTAATAACAGTGCAGTGTCCAAAATACTGAGACGTTCCTGAAGCCAGTTTTTTTTTTAGTGTTTGTTTGCGGCTGTTTCTGTGTTTTTTCTTTCCTTTTTTTCTGTAGGCGTTTATGACCTGTAGGCTAAGAGAAAACGAATACATGGACACAGGACAGAAAGGCAACTAATTTCGAGGAGAAAAATAAGAGTGCGAGAGAGAGAGAGAGAGAGAGACAGAGACAGAGCGACAGAAACAGAGAGAGACAGAGAGAGAGAGACAGAGACAGAGACAGAGCGACAGAGACAGAGCGACAGAGACAGACAGAGACAGAGCTCTATCACAAAACGTCTTTCCCACAGATTCGTCTGTTTAGTTCTTTTTTCAATGTATATGACTCATCCTCCTTTCATGCACATGTACAACTACCTATTTAAGGTTACTGCTTTCGTGCTGGACATTCAACAATAGCGTACATTAATGCATGGGCCCAGCATACAGATGGGCAACTGTATGGGCCCAGCATACATCAGTGGCAATGCCAGCGAGTGAAAGAAAGGCTACTCAGAGCAGCTTGGGTATCACGTGGTGTTTTAGAACCTTTAGATTACTATCATACAATGCACGTCTTTCTGATACAAAGTGTGTACAAACACCTACAAACACATTCCTTCTTTCCTATAAACGCATTCCACTATTTTGTACTGACGCCCCCGTCTTCCCCCATTTCCATATGTAAGCCTACCTCCACTATCAATTGTAAGCCTACCTCCACTATCAATTGTAAGCCTACCTCCACTATCAATTCGACCAAACCCATAAAACAGAGACTTGACAATGAAATGATTACACCCAAATGAATACCCACAAACACAGAAACCCTCAACTGTCCTTCCCACACATTCCAACCGGCACCTGATGATTTGTTGTCTGAATTATGGGCTTTCCGCTTGGCTGCTTGCATCAGAAACAAATATGCCGATTGCCTTTCAAACCTGGACTAAGCCTGGGGATTCATTAACCGATATATCAGATAAATTTACGAGCAAAATATTTAAATGCTCGCAAGCAGTAAACATAATTTGTTTGCCAGGGGGTAGAGGTGTGAGTGAGTGAGTGTGTGTGTGTGTGTGTGTGTGTGTGTGTGTGTGTGTGTGTGTGTGTGTGTGTGTGTGTGTGCGTGCGTGCGTGCGTGCGCGCGTGCGAGAGAGAGAGAGAGAGAGAGAGAGACTGGACACTTGACACTTAAAAACTTTATTACGCAAGGATTGAGATTTTTGGCCTGGCCTATTCTTACAACCTGTTCTTTAGACAGAAACAAGACTAATACAAAACGATAATGGAGGGAGAGAGAGAGAAAGAGAGAGAGAGAGAGAGAGAGAGAGGGAGAGAGAGAGAGCGAGAGAGAGAGACAGACAGACAGACAGACAGACAGAGAGATACAGAGCCAGAGAGACAGAGAGAGAGACATATTATCAGTTAATAGTTCCCGAGCGAAGCGCGGGGTCTGCTGGGGTTCAACCTTGTTATGTCTTCCTCTTCTGTGCATATAGAAGGTTGGTCCTGTCTAAACAAAATAAATAAATAAATAAATAAATATCAGAACATCAAAAAAGAAACGGAAACACAACAAGTAGAAACAACTGTAAAAGGAACATTTAATCAAAGCAGATATTTCGAGCTACGTGCTCTGTGTCCATGCTGGTCTCCAAATGCCAGGACAAAGTCACATGTGTAGGCCTACTAAGAATTACAACAATGATTAAAATTCAGAGAAGAAATACAAATATTTAAAAGATTCACATTAGTGGCAAACTGTGAATGTTGCACGCACACAATAATAAAATCAGTTCACATGATTCTCACCTCACACGGCGCACTATCCCCACCACAATTATTCACCACCCCCACCACACCATCCGGCAAAACTCACAAAAATCACAACTCTAATCATGATAACGCATGAATGATAGTCAGGAGGGGGGGGGGGGGGGGGGGGGGGGGGGGGGGGGGGGGGGGGGGGGGGGGGGGGGTGATGACAGCTAAAGTGAGAGGAAGAAGGAAGGGAGGAGTAAGGAAGGTTAGTGAAAATAAGGGAAGATAAATGTGTGTAACTGCACATGTGAAGATGAAGAAAAAGGAGAAGCAAAAGAAGAAGAAGGAAGAGGAGGAGGGGGGAACAATAGGAGAAAGAAAGTGTGGGACAGAGAGAGAGAGAGAGAGAGAGGAGGGAGGGAGAGAGAGAGAGAGGGAGGGCGGAGAGCGAGAGAGAAAAAGGGAGGGAGGGAGGGAGAGATGGGGGGAGAGCGAGAGAGAATAAATAAATAAATAAATGCATACGTCAATAGAAGCATGAAGACATACTGACCAAAGCAATTGAACTTGTTATTGAAGAACCCCCTGTCAGACTTACTTGATTTATTTTGAAAATAGCTCAAGCAGTTCGAAAATGTCGGTAATAAAATTCGATGTTTATTTAATCAAAACCTGACGATATCTTCGTATTCCATTGAATGTTGGAGAGACAAGGGTATTGCGCTTATATTTTTATATATATATTTTTTTTTTGGGGGGTATTGCGCTTATTGAACCAGTGTGTGTTTTGTCAATATTGGGTGGAGCAATCATGATAGATAGATAGATAGATAGACAGATAGATAGATTACATATATAGAGAGAGAGATAGATAAATAGATAGATATATAGATATAGTACTATGGATGGATGGAAGGATGGATGGATATATAGATAGATAGGTAGATAGATGTATATATAGCAGGACATTAAACAAGAGCACACAAGTAGAAATAACTGTAAAAGGAACATTTATTAAAAGCAGATATTTCGATAGATTTAACATAGTGCTGATTTTCTTGTATTGTGGGTTTTCGATTTGCCTGTATTATGTTATATACCGATGTACAAGTGGTGCAAAGAGGCCTGCCAGCCGTCAGATATAAAACAATATCCAGAGATATCATTTGCATATTTTAACCCATAGGCTTAGTGTCAACGCGCGTGAGAAAAGGTGTAAGAATACACCGTTGCTATTAGAAACTTGACGTCACAGTTATATATCTCACGGCTTGTACACTCGCACGCGACTATCTGCAGTACTCAAACCATATTTTCTTTATTTGCATCAAGTGATGTTTAGTAAAACAAAAAGCCCAAACATACTCCTAACCCTGTGCCTTAACCCGATAAATGCAAAAGGTTGTTTCTGATGAACATTTTACATTGAAAACAAAATTGTGAATAGTAACTTTTAGTGAAATTGCAAATGATAAAAATAGCGGCCAGCAACCTTAAACTCAAGTTAGTGTCACTGCAAATAGCGCCTTCTGAGCAGGACACCAAAAAACGTAATCTTAGTGAACTTACGCAATCACTGAAATTACGTCATCATTGAAAGTTCGTCATTGGCGAAATGACAATAACTATGGCCTGTGATTGCAGTGTAAAACGAATATGTCATATCTTTTTATACAGCAAATTCCAGTAGGTTCATGTTTCGATTAATAATCAGTTTCCTTTCATAATGTATCAATGAGCAAGATCAAAATAGCTCACGACTTTCTAACTTTCAGAACTTTCAGAACTATATTATTTGTGGATGAGTGGGATTTTCTTGCTACGGTGAAGTGGTTAGTATTATTTTAGATCTGCATGCATGGCCGTCTCGCTTCTTCGTTGCGTGTTTGATTATCACCTGAAAGAGGTAAAATATCGGTATATATCCGTTATTAGGATTTGCGAGTGTGATATTGCTTTTATCCTATCTCTCGTGGCTTGCTGTTTATCACACTCGGTCTCCGACCTCGTGTGATAAACAGCAAGCCACTTGAGATAGGATAAAATCAATATCACACTCGCAAATCCCAATAACTGATATTATTATTCAGATAGATAGAAAGATAGAAATGTCATGATATGAAGAAGAAGAAGATTATGACGGCGACGACGACGACGACGACGACGATGATGATGATGGTGATGATGATGATGATGAAGGTGAAGAAAATACGTTTGTGAAAATGTGTACCTGTCACTCATATAGCGTGGGTGCAATAATCCAAGCCTAATATAAGTCACATTGTTCATATTGTGAACTGTTATTTACAGTTCCTGTCTACTAAATATTCGACCCCTGTCTCCAAGGCGGTCACAGGGAAGACAGACAACGGCCACCGGCTTTGTGTGAGTTGTACCTGTTGTCCGTCAATGGCGGAATCCATGCTGTTTGGCTCAACAAGGGGAACTCGCTTTTCTTCTGTTGTATGGAATCATCGCGCACTTTTAGGGATATTTACCGCACGCCAAGCCTGGCAGAGAGCATATCAAGAGTTCAATAATATGGAATGAATCAGCATTCTAGCATCTAAGGTGCTAACAACTTCCACACAATATTGTATTAGCTTGCTCCATACTCTGTTTTTGTTTATTCAGTAATAACGTTTAGCCTTTATGGAAATCAGGGTATTTGAATGTGCTTGCCTCCCCTGTCACATGCCAGAATTCACGCTATCCAACCTTTCCCTTCATTATCCACACCGCTATCTCAAAGCAAAGCAGACAGACGAAATTCCGCATACGTATGCATAATCAGCGCATCTAATTGTTCCATTTGTTGAATTCCAAATTGAAAACTGTCTGAAAGTGAGTGAAACAGCGGTGCCCGAAGTTCACAAGTTGTCATGGTCGGGTTACTTCACTTGACAGAAGGTGCAGTGTTGCAGCGAAATACATGCACGCGTTTCAGAGTGTATACCAGGAGGCACTGTCATTCTGTTTGTTTTATAGTCATAATAATAATAATAATAATAATAATAAGAAGAAGAATACTAATACTAATACTAACTAATAATACTAATGGAAATTTATATAGCGCTCTTTCTCACATGAGCTCGGTGCGATTTACATTGATAACAAGAACATTAAAGGCAAATACAGAATGAATCATTAGAAAGTAAAATAAACACGATGACTGCACGCAACGTTCTCTTACTTCCTCACTCACACACACACACACACACACACACACACACACACACGCACACACGCACACGCACACACACACACACACACACACGCACATACGCACGCCTGCATGCACGCAGACACACACACACACATACACACAGCACACACACACACACACACACACACACACACACACACACACACACACACACACACATGAACGCACGTAAGCACACATACACTCACACACAATTATATAAGAGTAAAATAGTTACACTATGAACATTCCAAGAAGAAACATAGACCACATTCACATTCTCAATCAAGTTTGAATACAATACTGCAAATTGAAATAAAATCATACTGCCATCGACATACCAGTTACATGACTAATTATGATATAAAGATACCCTTCTACCTCATTTACAAGCATTTAAAATTTACAAGACGTAGACATTCTACATTCAACTTTCGAATTATAAAATAATTGTAATTGTGTTTTTTACAAGATTTCTGCAATTTTCAAATTTGCTGATGACCCTACCCCGCTGTCCCCTATGACACGTCAGGGAACATGGCTGATGACCCTACCCCGTTGTCCCCTATGACACTCAGGGAACATGGCTGATGACCCTACCCCGCTGTCAGGGAAGGCGTTGCAGCCTTCGTTGATCCTACTGTGGTACACCTTCTGGCTTCCAGTACTAAGTTGTTATTTTATGATGCATGCAACTGTTTTTCAGTCCTCACGTTTCTGTCTCTGTCTTGTGTGTCACTCTTTCTGTCTCTTTCATGTCTGTGCCTCTGATGTCTATAGACTCTCTGTCTTCCGCATTTTCTGTCTCTTTCTCTTTCTCTTCTAGTTCTCTTTCTCTCTCTATCATTATAAGTGAAACTAGGTGTGATTTGTTAATCCAATGGCCAGGCGTCTTTAAGTGCCAATTAGTGTGTGTTTCAAACTCGCTGCGAGTGTACAATAATTATGTCACATTATTTGGGCGTGATTGATAAATTGACTGAGGGATCAGGGAAGGGCAGTGTTGCTCATGTTTAATGTATACTTTTTGTTCATTGGGTTTACTATTCATTTTAGTGTTTCTGTAAAGCGCTTAGAGCTTTATTTTGCTAGGAAATTGTCTTAATAAATTGGATAGTACCTCTACGCTTGAATAACGCACTGGTGCACTTATTGGCAGTCTGTTTTTTCTCACGTTTCTTCAATGTCTTGCTAGCACCTTTCTGATTCATGTTGGTGCAGATGTATAGACTCCAAACTTCCGCATTTTATTGAGTAAAAAGAGAAACTTGAAAATGTTAATCCAATGCAGACAGCCAATTATTGTGCAAACTCGCTGACTTCAATAACCGTACAATTTATGGAATAAAAGATGCACTCACTCAATTGCAGGGCTCATTTTAAAAAATCTCCTAAGCTAGGGAAAATCTTGCATGCCAGAGTGGCTGTAATGGAATCGATGTTTATTTTGAGGAAATTGCATCTTGGCTGTTTTGGGTGTCACACAGGGAGCCCTTTTAGCTGTGTTTGTATAGCTTCGAGATGGCTGAAACGAGTATATAGAGAGAGAGAGAGGGAGAGGGAGAGAGGTGAGATTAGAGATCCAGATATGTGTCTTGGAGGGAGCTGGGGGTCGGTAGGTAGCCTGGTCGAATCAATTTTCTTCTCCAGCTGAAAACAGAATGTGCGTCCTGTAAAGGAAAAAAAAGGAACTGTTTTTGTGTTTTCTCCAGCTGTTGGTGCAGTTTCTGTGGGAAGGGGTCTCTCCAGCTGTCGGTGTACATTATTTATCCAGAACTGTCTCTCCAGCTGTCGGTGCAGCCTGTGGGAACTGTCTCTCCAGCTGTCGGTGCAGCCTGTGGGAACTGTCTCTCCAGCTGTCGGTGCAGCCTGTGGGAACTGTCTCTCCAGCTGTCGGTGCAGCCTGTGGGAACTGTCTCTCCAGCTGTCGGTGCAGCCTGTGAATACTGTCTCTCCAGCTGTCGGTGCAGCCTGTGGGAACTGTCTCTCCAGCTGTCGGTGCAGCCTGTGGGAACTGTCTCTCCAGCTGTTGGTGCAGCCTGTGGGAACTGTCTCTCCAGCTGTCGGTGCAGCCTGTGGGAACTGTCTCTCCAGCTGTCGGTGCAGCCTGTGAGTACTGTCTCTCCAGCTGTCGGTGCAGCCTGTGGGAACTGTCTCTCCAGCTGTCGGTGCAGCCTGTGGGAACTGTCTCTCCAGCTGTTGGTGCAGCCTGTGGGAACTGTCTCTCCAGCTGTCGGTGCAGCCTGTGGGAACTGTCTCTCCAGCTGTCGGTGCAGCCTGTGGGAACTGTCTCTCCAGCTGTCGGTGCAGCCTGTGGGAACTGTCTCTCCAGCTGTTGGTGCAGCCTGTGGGAACTGTCTCTCCAGCTGTCGGTGCAGCCTGTGGGAACTGTCTCTCCAGCTGTCGGTGCAGCCTGTGAGTACTGTCTCTCCAGCTGTCGGTGCAGCCTGTGGGAACTGTCTCTCCAGCTGTCGGTGCAGCCTGTGGGAACTGTCTCTCCAGCTGTTGGTACAGCCTGTGGGAACTGTCTCTCCAGCTGTCGGTGCAGCCTGTGGGAACTGTCTCTCCAGCTGTCGGTGCAGCCTGTGGGAACTGTCTCTCCAGCTGTTGGTGCAGCCTGTGGGAACTGTCTCTCCAGCTGTCGGTGCAGCCTGTGGGAACTGTCTCTCTAGCTGTCGGTGCAGACTGGGGAACCTCTGTTTCACCACAAACACTTCTACAGTCATGTTGGCTTACAGAGTTGGGATGTGCACCGGTCAAGGTATTTCGACTATTTATTAAATCCAACTCAAGCCTTTGGAATAGCAGCAACCTCCATTCCAATGTGGAATCCTGGAAACAACACAATGGTGTACATGAACTGTCCTGGCGCAGCCTGTAGGACAATAAGACAATGAAGAAAAACAGGCACACAAACTGAGTATTGATCTGAAAGACAGCATTTGTTCAGCAGCTGTGGTTGGCAAACTTGTTTCATTAGCGAGGCATGCAATGCCTGCTTACTGCAGTGGAGAAGAAATATAATACTGACACATATCCTTTACATAATTCAATTCTGTGAAATGTCTGGATGCCAGGCTGGATGTAGTGTCAAACTGTTGTTGAATTCCATGTTTATTTCGTCAATACGTCAGAGGAATGTGTACGGTACACTGAATGCCGAACATACGATTTATGTATGCGCGTGAGTGCATCTCCTAACGAAAGGGATACATGGACACGTTCATGTGTGTATGCGTGTGTGTGTGTGTGTGTGTGTGAGAGAGAGAGAGAGAGAGAGAGAGAGAGAGAGAGAGAGAGAGAGAGAGAGAGAGAGAGAGAGAGAGAGAGAGAGAGAGAGAGAGAGAGAGAGAGAGAGAGAGAGAGAGAGAGAGAGAGAGAGAGAGAGAGAGAGAGAGAGAGAGAGAGAGAGAGAGAGAGAGAGAGAGAGAGAGAGAGAGATGCAGAGTGCGCACAATGAAGGAGTGTACATGTTCGATTTTATGGTCGATGTTGATCGATTTTCTTTACAGCACAAACAATTAGAACTAAACCCCATTCCAGTACACAACACAATGGGCCCGCTGCAGTGAAGGGAACTCGTTATAGAACGAAGCGAGGGGGCCAAGACAAAGACACAAACAACGAGCTTCAAGCCAACAGATCCATTGATACAGTCCTCACAT
>CM065685.1:1442319-1459819 GCA_017654935.2 Phymorhynchus buccinoides | reverse complement strand
TCTTCATCAGCTCATCTTGTGGGGACTCGGCTTCTGGAGACTCCCACCCCTTTCCCCATGCCCTTGGCAGCACACCACCCCTTTCCTTTAAACCCCACCTCACTTGTCCCTGGTCCCTATTCGAGTCATTTTCCCAAACCCCGCCCCTCCTCAGGAGTCTTGGATGGACCATCATCACCGTGGACTCGAGTGATGGTGATGGGTCCTGATGCCGTCGGGGTTTCATCCCCGAAGGTTGTTGGGTTTTTCTTCTAGTCTTTTCAGTTTTGTACATAGCCTATGATGAACTTCCACGTGTGGACCTTTCAGGCTTAAAACAAAGCCAAGGAAGCGTGGGTTAATTTTTGCTTGAGAAATCTGGTTCCTTTTGACGGACGCATTGTAGTATGATGTTCATGGCATAATCCTTAGTATGTGTGCTATGTTTGATTGTTGTTGAATGCCTTGCTTAGTGTTATGTGTTTTGATTGTATTCGTGTACCGTTGTCCTTGTAATTTCCGCCTTTTGTTTTCGCCCTTTTGTGTGTGTGTGTTTTGCTAAATAAAATTTGCTTTGTCTTTCTCCAACCCATTTTATCTTGGTCTGATCTGGGTGTGCGTTTGCCTCTGTGGGCACTGGCTGGCTTCTGAATCCGCCACGGCTTGTTGCTGGGAGTCCTTTCGAAGGTCCCAACATCGAGCACGTGACATAAATGGGGGCCTGTCCGGGAGTCAGCACTTTAGTGCCCCCACGTAGGTGTAATGCGCACTTTGGGAAGACCATTTTGTTTTTCTAAGTGAGTGGTTCGTTTGGAGATCTTAGAATTGGCAAGAGGACCTCATATTTTCCTCGTTTCAATCCCTTTGAGCCAGTAGAGGGAGAAGATTATTTTTTGTCGTTTTGTCCTGTGCAAATTTGTAGTTGTTGATTTTATTTTTCTTCGGTTACCATGGTTGTTGTTTTTCCTTGGCATCATAATTTTATGTCGATTGGTTGAAAGTTGGCAATTATTGCGAGAACTCTGACCTCTGTATAGTCATCTGAAGTAAATCGGTACATGTATATAAATACAAAACAAAACAAAAAACGTCTTGTGCAGAGGTGGGCACAGGAGCGGTATCACATTAAATCAATTGAAGGTGAAAGTAGTCTTAGGACTGATTATCCAGGATGGACAAGGGAGCAAATGCTGGTCATAATTACGACCTTCGCCCTAGAGGAGCCATGTGGGATCTGTCACAAATCCCCGTGACCACAGTTACCACCACTACCTCTACCACTACGACTACTACAGTGGCAGAAGCTAAGTCGGGGGCCCAGGTGGGAGCGTCGCATCCCGAGTTGTCTGCAGTCCATAGTCCGTTTGCCCGTGGATACTCCAGTACAGGGGAGCAAAGTAGCAGAGCGAAGAGAGAATCTTTGCAGAGGGAAAGATATCGTTCGATGGTACGAAATGAAATGGAAGACTCGGTTTTCACTCCTGGACTAAAGAAACCACCTATGGATAAAACGGAAGAGAAAGAAACAGAGTTTGGAATGTTCATGGTAATGATGGCAAACATGGAGAAACAGCGAATGGAGGACGAGCGAGTAAGGCGAGAGGAGGAATATAGAAAGGGACAACTCCGCTTAGAGGAAATCAAAATGGAAAAAGAGAGAGAACAGCGGAAAGAGAGGCTTTGGAGAGAAGAGATGAAACTGCGCAGAGAAGAAAAAGAGGAAGCAGAGAGACTGCGGATGGAGGAGCGAGCTGAAGCAGAGAGAATTCGGAAGGAAGAAAGGGAATCAATGATGATGGAGCAACAGAGAAGGGAAGACATCAGGAGAGAGGAGATGGAGCAGAGGAGGATAGAGGAAGAGAGGAAAGAACAACAGAGGAGAGAGGAGACAGCAGCAGGTGAAAGGAGGTTCCATGAGACTATGCAAAGCAACCAAGGAGCCAGGAGGACTGAGCGATATACAGGCAGCTTGAAACTTCCTGAATTGAAACCAGGAGAGGATGTCGACACTTTTCTAGACCATTTTGAGAAGATGGCCAACATCTATCGACTCTCTGATGATGAGAAGTTGATTCAGCTAACTGGGAGTCTCACTGGGAAAGCTCGTGAAGCATGTTTCAAGATGCGTGATGAGACATATGAGAATCTGAAGTTAGAGCTTCGTCGACAATTCAGATTATCCCCTGAGATGTATCGGAGAAAGTTCCGGCTGGTGCGCAAGGATCACGCTGAAACGTTTTTCCAGTTTGGAAATAGGCTGGAGCAAGCCCTAACTCACTGGGAGGAATTGTCTGGGTCCGCATTGAAAGACCTTGTATTGATAGAGCAGCTGTTGAACACAGTTTCTCCTGACCTGAAAGTGAAGATAAGTGAGGAAACGCCCAAGACTTTCCAAGCAGCTTTACAGTTGGCAGAGAATTATGCTGAGGCAAGGAGGAGTCTACAGCGTTTGTCTCCCCCTAGGGAGAGAAGGAACCAGCTACCCAATAGACAGGGTTCAACACCCCAGGGACAGGAGTCTACTCAGGAAAGGATGCCTAAACATGAAGTCGCCCCTATGCAGGAAAACACTAAAGGGCTACGAAGTTGTTTCACTTGTGGAAGTACTGAGCATTTGAAGCGTGACTGTCCGTTCAACAAGCCTCGTCTGGTACAAAGGCCTTGGGCATCTGACAAAGAGCAAGCGAACAGGAAGGCCTTAGTGCAGTTTGCACGATCCCCACTGTATGATGGATGCGCCATTTTTCTGTCCAAAATTGGAGGAGCAGTTGTAGACACTATCCGTGATTCAGGAGCAACAACTGTCTTCCTCGACGAGAAGTTAGTGCCAGTGGACGCACAGCAGGGTCCTATGTGTGAAGTCATGGGTGTAGAGGCCTCCTTTGTGAGCCACCGATCAACGTTCCTTGTTGACCTTTGTACCCCATACTTTGAGGGGAAGGTGTGGGCAGTTGCCTTGGAGAACCCTGCCTATGGACTTCTGTTAGGAAACACAGTGCAATTTGAGGATGGAACGACTCGTTATTTGTCTTCTACACTTCCGGAGCGCGTCTTCGTGGGAGCCACTACAAGGTCTATGAAGGCCAAGGAAGAAGAAGAGCTTCAACCCATAAGTCGCCCTGCATTGGATTTGTTCTCTACTGAAGTGGACTCGGTCACTGTCCAAAGATTGCAAGAGCAAGACCCGAAACTGGTTGAAATTCATGAGCGTGTGAAACAGGAACCCAAAAAGACTAAGACGGGACGTGTTTCTTTCCTGAAGAAGAAAGGATTGTTGTACAGGCAGTACGAAGGAAAGGAAGATTCTGCACGTCAGCTCGTTGTTCCCCAAGGTCTTGTTCTTACAGTACTTAAGGTGGCACATGACTCCCCAATGGCCGGGCATATGGGGACCAAGAGAACCCAGGAACGGATCCACCAGGATTTTTATTGGCCTGGGATGAATGGGGACATAAAGAAATACTGCAGGTCATGTGATGTCTGTCAACGTACTACACCCAAGGGAAAGAATCGGCGTGTTCCCCTGGGATCAGTTCCGATTGTACAAGAGCCATTTTCCAAAGTTGGAGTTGATCTTGTTGGCCCTATTTCCCCTCCGTCAGCTCGTGGACACAAGTATATTCTTGTACAAGTGGACTACGCGACAAGATACCCAGACGCAGTTCCCTTGAGGAATATCGATACCTGCACTGTGGCAGAGGCGTTATGGGGAATGTGGTCCCGCACTGGGATTCCCAGGGAAGTCCTCACAGACCAAGGTACCCAGTTCGTCTCAAGAGTCATGGCTGAGATTTATCGACTCTTGTCAGTCAAAGGGCGAAGCACTTCGCCATACCATGCTCAAGCAAACGGCCTGGTTGAAAGGTTCAACGGCACCCTCAAGCTCATGTTGAAGCGGCTCTGTCGTGAAAAACCAAAAGAGTGGGACCGTTACATCCCTGCGGTGTTATTTGCATACCGAGAAGTCGCACAGGAAAGCATGCGCTTCTCGCCTTTTGAGCTGTTATATGGGCGGACTGTTCGAGGACCATCAACCGTCCTGAAGCAGTTGTGGGAGGAAGAAGAAATGCAGCCACAGGAGCGTGAAGAATGTGGGTACGTGATCGACTTGCGCAACAGGATCTATGATGTGTGCGAGTTGGCCCATCAACATTTGGAAAAGGCCTCCAAGAAGTACAAGAAACTCTACGATCGTTCTTCCAAGGAGAAGTGGTTTGAACCAGGGGATGATGTTCTACTGTTGCTACCCCTCAGAAAGAACAAGCTGCAATTGGAGTGGCAGGGTCCCTTCCAGGTGATTTCTCGAGTGGGAGACTGGGACTACAAAGTCAAGATTCGCGGCAAAGAAAAACTCTACCATGCGAATCTCCTTAAGAGATATTACCGCCGGGAACAGTGCTGCGCTGGATACACACCAGTTGTTGTGGAAGAGCAGGGGATAGAGCAGACTGTATTGGGTCATGACATCCCGACGATTCCTCTGGTTGCTGAAGAAACTTGGCAGGATGTGGAGATTGCTGAAACCCTTTCTGAAGAACAGCACCAACAGATGAGAGCTTTGTGTGAGTCATTCGCAGACATCTTGTCTGACAAACCCCTCCGCTGCAACATGGGGATGTGTAGCCTTGTTCTAACCCAGGAAGAGCCGATTAGGGTTAAACAATACCCTCTACCCCACTCCCAGACTGGAGTTGTCAAGAATGAGATTCAAGCCATGCTCGAGATGGGCGTGATAGAAAGAGCCCAATCTCCATACTCCTCGCCCATCTTGTTAGTGAAAAAGAAGGATGGCAAGATGCGTTTCTGCGTTGACTTCAGGAGGCTGAATAAGGTTCTGCAGTTCGATGCTGAGCCTCTTCCGGACGTCGAAGAGATGTTTGCAAGGTTAAATGGAGTGCGGTACTTTTCAAAGCTTGACTTAGCCAAAGGTTATTGGCAGATACCCATGAATCCCGTTGACAAACCAAAGACAGCCTTCACGACGCCTCAGGGGCAATTTCAGTTCAACGTCATGCCGTTCGGATTGAAAACGGCCGGCGCAGTGTTCAGTAGAGTAATGAGAGAAATGCTTGCTCCACTGCAGTTACCTGAAGTGCAGAATTTCATGGACGATCTGATGATTGGGAATGCAGATTGGAACAGACACCTGGAAGTCATCAGACTACTGTTTCTTCGTCTTCGCGAAGTGCAGTTAGCAGCGCGACCAACAAAGTGCCAGCTTGGCCAAGCGGAGATTTCGTTCCTGGGCCACTACTTTCGCCAAGGGCAGGTCGCACCAGAAGAGGATAAAGTGGAGAAGCTAGCCAAAGCCAGTCCTCCGACTACCAAGAAGGAACTGCGCGCATTCCTTGGATTGGCAGGCTACTATCGGAAGTTCATTCCGAACTTTGCTGAAGTAGCACTCCCCTTGACTGATCTGACAAAGGGCAAGAAGCAAGAGAAAATCATGTGGTCAGCAGACTGTCAGAAGGCGTTCAATACCCTCAAAGAAAAGTTGACCAGCGCGCCCATTCTTCTCATTCCGAACCCAAACTTGCCATTTGTGCTGCGAACAGATGCATCCGCTGTCGGCGTTGGCGCAAGTTTGATGCAGGACCAGGGTCAAGGATTGCAGCCTGTAGCGTATGCCAGCAAGAAGCTGAATGAGGCCGAGTCACGCTACCATACAATTGAACAGGAATGCCTTGCCGTTGTATGGGGCGTCCGCAAGTTCTATCCATATCTGTATGGACGGGAATTCAGGTTGCAGTCCGACCATCACCCCCTGCAATACATCGATCGTATTCGTCCAGTGAGCCGACGGCTGATGGGGTGGGCGGTTGAACTACAGAGTGTCGCCTTCACGGTTGAGCACATACCGGGATCGCAAAACCTGGAGGCGGACTATCTGAGCAGAATGACCCATTAAAACGCCAAAGTGTGGTTGACTTGTTGCAGCAAATGGATGAGTGGTCAAGAGAGATAAAGAGAGATTTGTTCTTGTACCCTATGCCTTTGACGTCGATTTTGACAGCAAAGGAGGAAGCTACCAAAATGCGACGCCTTTTTAGAAGGGGGGTGTGTCACGAAACTCGTGACATGACTGACGTCCCATACGTACCAAAGTCGTTGAGACACCCAGCTTTGGTTTGCAAGTACTTTCGCTCGCCAAAGTTTAGGACAACTGACTCTTTACCAATTAATACAGATTGCAGCACGATGCATTTTCCACCCCACGTGCAGAACGAACAGCATTTGAAACAGCTAAAACCCGTGTTGTATTTCAGCGCTCACTGAGCGGGGGAAAAAGAAAGGTAACCCGACGGGAGATATAGAGCTTGCTAACGGGACATCGACTAGTACTTGTTTTTCGTCTTTCGTTTGGACAAGAACTCTCCCTTTGGTATCAGCTGGAACCTTCGGTGGTTCGGCGGTGTTGTGAAGAGGCCACGCCCTCAAGAGTACTCTACACGTCTTTCTCAAGCGGTCAGCCTTGAGGTGAAAAAACCTTCAGTGGTTTTTGGAGTCCCCGTTCCCAACGTTTCATGTTTTATTTCTTTTTCTTAAGTTCTTCATCGACTCGACTGACTGACAAGAATCAACCACGGAAGCGAGCAGAGACTAAGAAATGTTGAAGAAGGAAGCAAAGCAGAAAGCACCTGTGAAAACAAGCCAGAAGTGAAGAACCCAGAAGTGGCTCCAGTTTTGCTTTGCGTGTGTAGTGCTGCCTGCCGGAGAGTCCTGAGTTACCTACCCCAGCTGAGAGAGTTCCCCACCCAGCTGTTCTCGACTGCTCCGACAGGAAGTCCCATCCGGCACGAGTGTTTGGTTAGTACTAACTTTTTGGAGTTAATTTATGATAGGAATCGATTCGGTAGTTTGTTTTCCGTATCTCTTAATCTTGGCAGAATGAATTGTCTCTAAATGCTACATTAACTTAAGTTCTGTTCGGTTTGATAGTGTGAAGGACCCTTTAACAGACTCGGGAAGAATATTGTTGAGCGTACGTGCGTGCGTGCATGCATGTGTACCAGGTGCGTGTGAGCGCGCGCGCGCGCGCATTATAATTTGAACTATTGGGGTTGTTGTTTGTTGGACGAAGTTGTCATGCATATATTTGCGCGTGCGCGACTGCACTCGCATTGTGGAAGCAATATTTTGTTTAATGTGTCCACAATTTAGATGTTTGTGCATGTGCATCGGGATATACATTTGTGAAAATATCTAGTTTCGTATGTTTTTGCTTGTGTGTTGGAGCGCGTGTATGCGTACTGTATTTGAAGGAGACTCGTTCCGAGTTTTAATTCACTTGTTTGGAAGAGAGCAGAGGTATTCAGGCTTCTTTTGCTAAATATTGTTATTCTCGTGCAGAGCGAAAATATCGCCCCGAGATATTTCTTGTGTCCCCATTCATTTCATTTTTGTGCTAGCAACTATGCCCGCTTTAGTCGCTTCGTTCAAACATTGGGTAGGGGTGTCGATTGTTTTATTTCGGTCTAAGACTCAACAAGTTTATTCATTTTTGGAATGAAGGATGGTTATCCAACCTCGCTATTAATTGGTTTGTTCCAGAACCTATTTTTTCTAGTTTTTGAATTGTTATAATTGTTAACCTTTTTCTTTCAGGAAGTAGTGCAAATAAGGTTAGCATTATGTTCTAAAGAAAAGTGCACATTTTCCTGAATGTTCCAGCACTCTTCACCCAGCACTCCTCTTCATCAGCTCATCTTGTGGGGACTCGGCTTCTGGAGACTCCCACCCCTTTCCCCATGCCCTTGGCAGCACACCACCCCTTTCCTTTAAACCCCACCTCACTTGTCCCTGGTCCCTATTCGAGTCATTTTCCCAAACCCCGCCCCTCCTCAGGAGTCTTGGATGGACCATCATCACCGTGGACTCGAGTGATGGTGATGGGTCCTGATGCCGTCGGGGTTTCATCCCCGAAGGTTGTTGGGTTTTTCTTCTAGTCTTTTCAGTTTTGTACATAGCCTATGATGAACTTCCACGTGTGGACCTTTCAGGCTTAAAACAAAGCCAAGGAAGCGTGGGTTAATTTTTGCTTGAGAAATCTGGTTCCTTTTGACGGACGCATTGTAGTATGATGTTCATGGCATAATCCTTAGTATGTGTGCTATGTTTGATTGTTGTTGAATGCCTTGCTTAGTGTTATGTGTTTTGATTGTATTCGTGTACCGTTGTCCTTGTAATTTCCGCCTTTTGTTTTCGCCCTTTTGTGTGTGTGTGTTTTGCTAAATAAAATTTGCTTTGTCTTTCTCCAACCCATTTTATCTTGGTCTGATCTGGGTGTGCGTTTGCCTCTGTGGGCACTGGCTGGCTTCTGAATCCGCCACGGCTTGTTGCTGGGAGTCCTTTCGAAGGTCCCAACATCGAGCACGTGACACACATACACACATGCACACACACACACACACACGCACACCACACACACTCTCTCTCTCTCTCTCCCTCTCTCTCTCTCTCTCTCTCTCTCTCTCTCTCTCTCTCTCTCCTCTCTCTCTCTCTCTCTCTCTCTCTCTCTCCCACACACACACACACACACACACACACTTATAGGCATATAAAATAAATCCCCAATGCCCCACATGGCCGAAAGGCTGGAGAGGGCGTAAAAAACCTATTATCACACATATCACGCTTCATAAACTGCTTATTAACGTATGAAAAATAATATGTCATTACTGTTGTAAGAATGAGATAGTAGCAATAACAGCTTTTCTCCACCCAACCCTGGGACTGAGAGAGAGAGAGAGAGAATGTGTGTGCGTGCATGTGCGTGTACAAGCGCGCGTGTGTGCGGTTGTGCGCGTGTGACTGTGTGTGTGCGCGTGCGCTCGTGTGTGATATTTTTTCCTTGCATTGTGAAAGATTTTCTCTTCTCATTTTGTTTATCTGTTCAGGTACATAATAAAGATTATTATATTTTGTATTCCTTATCCTCCCGCTACATATCTGATTATTCTCAAAGCTAGTTCATTGCGTTGTGAATGTGCCACCATCCTTCACACTCCAACCGCCATATGACGTTTTGTTTTTGCTTTGGTTTAATTATTTTCCCTATGATTATAATATTTTTCAACTACACCCCTACCCTCACCTTCCTTTGACACGGGCAGATGGCCCTGTCATTAAAATGTTTGTTGGAGTTGAGCCAAGTTTTTAGTTGAGTGTGTGTGTATTGTGCGCGCGCGTGTGTGAATATTCTGACAAATACATATGTTTGCATAGGTGAAACTACTGATGCGAGTACTGGTTAAAAACACCGGTTCCAAAAGACCGGTTCGTGACGAAAAACCGGTTTAAAAACCGGTTCGAAAATTTGAACCGGTTCTCAACTCTACTCATTAGTGGTTCGTTTACTAGTGTATATACGTTGACGTAAAAGGTACTAACGCATTGGTATTAAGGTTGTTTAACAGCCGATGGGAAATTGAAATAATATACAATTCATCGCACTATGGGGGTGCGTAGCGCTATCGCTACGTATCGAAAGTCTAACCCTTACCCTATTCCTAACCCCAACCCGAACCATTTTCATAACATAACCCTATTCCTTACCTAAGTTTAATTAACCCTATTTTAGCCCTAACACTAACCCTTAAATGCCGCAGTGATTTAGCTCGGTAGTGTTATCAATACGTAGTCATAACCGTACTGATTTATCTTGGTAATTTTATCGATACGTAGCGATGAGTTGAGCATAGGCCTTTTAATGCTTGTTGTGCAATGCGATCTCGGAAAATCCCAAGTGGAATCCCCCACCAGACATTCTACCGACGTTTCTGTCAATAACAAAGTGGACCTTGCTTCCTTTCCTTCATTCCACGCATCTCAATCTCCAATCCAATCAAACGGCTCGGCTCTGATGTTTGGCCCACACTCGCAGTTAATTGGCTCCGCCTCAGATATTGTTTTCCCCAGATGACCTTTGCGTTGATTGAGATAAACGTGTTCTGTTTCCTCTCGAAAACACGTGTGGATACATGTCCTAATCGTGGGTGAACTCGGGTACCTGAAAGGCTTGTATGGGTATTGTCTATTATTTAGTGCAGCCTTTGCATTTCTTAATGTTCACTCCAGCTTCCCTCTAACCCTTTAACCATGCTCGACCTAAAGGAAAACAACATCGTCATTGCTAAAAACAAGCAAAGAAGAAAAGAAATGAAGAAAACAAACAAAGATATAAAAAGCAAAGCCCTAACCAGAGAGCTACAAGGATTGAAGCAAACACAAGTATTTAGGTTAGCCATTTGTAAAGTCAACATTCTTCTTTTTTTGAATGCAAGGAATGGTAATGTAGTTTCCAAATACCCTGCTAGTGTCCTTGTTAGTAATACGTTCATATGTACCCAAACAACACACACATAGGAGTATTACTTTGTGTTATGGACATTTGAAATATTCGATTATGAAGAGCATAAGTAGAAGAAGACGAAACGGAATAGGACGAGGAGAGAGAGAGAGAGAGAGAGAGAGAGAGAGAGAGAGAGAGAGAGAGAGAGAGAGAGAGAGAGAGAGAGAGAGAGAGAGAGAGTTACTATCATTTCTAGCGGATAAAATGCATACAAAAGTGAACTGCCAAATAAAGATACCCAATATACTAAGCAACGTATAAGTGCGATAAGACCAAGCATAACTTGGTGCGCTTCCAAGCCAAAGGGAAAAGTCAAACACACATTCTGACCGCAGGATAACATGATTATGATATATCCTCGTGTTTCTGAGGTCACTGAACTCGGCTAGAATCGTGCGTGAGATCTGCAAGACGTATCACCATTACATGGCTCAGACCTCCCATCTTGAAAATAATATTAGCACCTTGTTAAACACAAGGTCGTTCCAATTCTCTCTCTCTCTCCTCTCTCTCTCTCTCTCTCTCTCTCTCTCTCTCTCTCTCTCTCTCTCTCTCTCTCTCTCTCTCTCTCTCTCTCTCTCTCTCTCTCTCTCTCTCTCTCTCTCTCTCTCTCTCTCTCTCTCTCTCTCTCCCCCCCTCCCTCCATCCTCTCTCTGCTTGCAAACCACGTCCATAATGTGAAATAATCTTCAGTCAATATTCAAAGCGGTTCATATCGGTGCATGCATTCGACTCGGAATTATATGAATCTTGTAAAACAATAGGAAGACATTCTTTTTGCAATTGTGATTTTGTAAAACTTATTTGATCACACCAGCTGTTTACCGTATGGTTGTGTTTTCTTCACTGCCTTTACAGTATAGGTCTATCTGATTGATTCATTTTTCTTTATTTTTTTATTTTTTATGATTGATTCCTTTACAAAACAATAAAGATGTGAACATTTTCCACATACTTTGATTAAATATATGATACGCTCTAGGTTTTCGTGAAGATAAATGTGTATTTATTGTGATTTATACCTTCTTTTGTTTTTGCTTTGCTGTCAGCATCGTTCTCGTCATTATGAATGGAGGTGCGTTGCTTTTTTCACTCTCCACAGTTAAACAAAGTCATCATAGATACGCATTACAAAATGGGCTTTTTTAAAAACAAACATTATCTGTTAGATTGTATTTCATAAATACCAGCGAGTCTTTGCTAATGGAAGCGTGGGCCTAGTCCTAAAGTGGACGTCGTTGTGTAGTTGTAGGAAGAACACTGTGCATCCTCATAGTGTCTGCCATTAGGGACAAGTTATCCTGGTGGGGTAGTCTTCATAATCTGTCAGCCGATCCTGGAGGTACTGGACTATCAGGTCAGACCGTATCGACTCTGCTCCTGCGTTGAAACATCATATTGATACCGAAGCCCATCGGAAAGGGCGCGTATCAGATACCGAGCTGTTAAAGACCTGTCGTCCTTCCTCTTCTTCTGCTTTTTCTTCCTCTTCTTCTGCTTCATTGATCGCTCTGACAGTTTCATGTCCATTGTGAGTGCAGATGAGTCATGCTGCCGTTATGCGACTAACTAGTTAGGCCCAGCATGTTGGTCTTTGGCTGGAGAAATATTTTTGTAAGTATTTCTTGAAGAAAAACAGAAGTCAGGAGAATGGACAAGTAAGGCATACAGCTTATTTAGATAGAAGATGGCAGTCAGCATAAGAGGAAAGACAGAATAGAAAGAAATGACAGGTTATAGGAAGCTATTAGCACATACGTTGCAGACAGTGGATGAACTACTTGTACACAAGACCTCTCCGCATCCCAAAGGGGAAACCCTGTGGCTCCATCCTTGAACCGAGAACGATGGCTCCTTGATGGGGGGGGGGGGGGGGGGGGGGGGGGGGGGGGTTGGGGGTGGTGGGTGGGGATGGGGGGGGGGCAATGCAGCACATATATGTTTATTGTTTCCTTTCCTTCTCCTTGATGTATATGTTAGGAGGGGGGAGATACCGTTGCCGCAGATATTCATGTATCTCCTTGATGGCCTCCTTGATGTGGGGGGGGGGTGGGGTGGGGGGGGGGGGGGGGATACCGTTGCATGCACATATTATGTAACATTGGTTGGGTATGTTTGAACGATGGCTCCTTGATGGGGGTTTGTTTGGTTTACCGGGGGGGGGGGGGGGGTACCGTTGCATGCACATATTATGTGATATGTGTTTCCCTTTCCTTTCGGGGGTATGGGGGTAAGGTGGGTTTTGTTACCGGTTCCTTGATGGGGGGGGGGGGGGGGATACCGTTGCAGCCCACACATATTATGTATATGTTTTGAAACGATGGCTCCTTGATGGGGGGGTGGGGGGGGGGGGGGGGGGGGGGGTGGTAGGGTGGGTGGGGGGGGGGGGGGGGGGGGGGGGGTGGTTGGTGGTGGGGGTGGGGGGGGGGGTGAGGGTGGTGGGGGGGGGGGGTGGGGGTTGGGGGTGGGGGGTGGGGGGGTGGGGTGTGTGTGTGTGTGTGGTGGGGGGGGTGGGGGGTGGGTGGGGGGGGGGGTGGGGGGGGGTGGCACCGTTGGGGGGTTTTAAGGGGGGTGGGGGGGGGGGGGGGGGGGGGTTGGGGGGGTTGGTGGGGGGGGTGGGGGGGGGTGGGGTGGGGGGGGGAGGAGGGGGGTAACGTTGCATGGTATTGGGTGGTGGTAGGTGGTTACCGTTGGGGTGGAGGGGGGGGGGTTGGGGGGGTTTGGGGTATGTAATAGGTGGGGTTGAACGATGGGCTACCTTGATGTAGGGGTACGGGGTTACCGGGGGGGGGGGTGGGTTTGGTTTTTTTATACCGGTACCGTTTTTTGGTTTTTTTTTTTCCTTGCATGGGGGTTTGGGGGGTGTACATATTATGGTTAATTTTTTATATGTTTCCCTTTCCTTTCTTTCTTTTTGTTTTATTTCTTTATTTCTTTTCTTATTTTTTGGTTCGACTATTCATGTGGAGGCTTTTCGAATTCATGATTTCATCAAAGATCGAATCGGGTCGACAGTGGCAAAATGCCTGCCATGAAAATGAATAGAACTGCGCATGTGCGTGATCCCCTTCCGTTTCCTGCCTATTTCCTTGCACCCTGGAGGAGACCCGAGTGTCTCTGTCTCTGTCTCTCTGTTTCTATCACTGTCTGTCCGTCTGTCTATTTAGTTACCTGTCTCTCTGTTTATATCCATGTCTGTCCGTCTGTCTGTCTATTTACATGTCTGTCTGTCTGGCTATTTACATGCCTGTCTGTCTCTCTGTTTCTATCCCTGTCTGTCTGTCTGTCTGTTTATCTGTCTGTCTGTCTGTCTGTCTATTTACCTGCCTGTCTGTCTGTCTGTTTCTCTCTCACTGTGTGCGTGTATGTTCGAACACACGCGTGTGTGTATTTATTTTCGTTGTACTTCCAATGACTGTCATAAGTATTGTTCAGTTTCGAGATTTCATAGACACATGGATCAGAATTCAAGGGACCTAACCCAACAAAAAACACCTATCAGCCATAAATTGAGATACGAGGTGTTGACAGGTCACTGACGATATACATTGAAGACAATGACAAATAACCAAGCGCAGGACTTCATGCTAGTATTTTCGTTTTATTCCAAAACGTCTTCAGGCATTGTCACACAATCAAAACAAACCATTTCTTTAGTTGACCAAAGTATTACTCACATAAAAGAGAAGAAACAAATCACTAATGCTGATGAATGTGATTACATATCATATACATGCTTCGAATCTTCCACATTTCTGTAGTAGGCTATGTGTCTTTGAAGAGTGTTCCTTGTAAACCCCCTTTTTGACACAATGGTAGTCCTGCTTGCGATTTTAAAATATAGGTTTCATATAGTCTGCTTTTATTGCATAGAATTACAATTTAATTAGATTGTATACACTGTTAAAATCTAAACGTTTGCTTCATTTTATATCATTCTTATGCATCAATGCATTTCCAAGTTCTGATAATGGTAGATCCGACATGTTATCATGCATGCATATTATGCATATCGATGATTATCTATTATTTAACGTAGGCACATCCAAAAATATCCATGCAAATACATGACCCAGCAGAGAAGAAGAAGAAGAAGAAGAAGAAGAAGAAGAAGAAGAAGAAGAAGAAGAAGAAGAAGAAGAAGAAGAAGAAGAAGAAGAAGAAGAAGAAGAAGAAGGAGGAGGAGGAGGAGGAGGAGCAGGCGGAGACACACGTTTTAGAAATCCAATCTGCAGGTTGCTGAATATTCCAGAATCTATAAATCAAAGAGCAATTGAACTGATTGTGAACGTGCGGTATGAGGGAAAGGTGATGTCAAAACGTTAGTGTGAGAGGATGAGCAAGTATTGGATACGGGAAATCTAGCGAGAGGAAACAGTTCAGGGGGCTTCCAGAATTGGAAAACTTGGCTAACTTTAGTGATATTGCACTAGACATGGATAGCACGTGCCTTATGCATCCCGGTGCTTGTGCTTAGGACAGAATGCATGTCCGTGGGTTACTGTGTGCTTTCCTCCGGTTGTTGATTATGCATTAACACATTCCAGTGTTCTGTGTTCGAGGCTGTCTCTCTTTCTTTCTCTCTGTCTGTCTGTCCATCTGTCTGTATGTCTCTGTCTGTCTGTCTCTCTCTCTCTCTCTCTTTCTCTCTCTCCTCTCTCTCTCTCTCTCTCTCTCTCTCTCTCTCTCTTCTCTATCTACTCTCTCTCTCTCTCTCTCTCTCTCTCTCTCTGTGCGTGTGTGCGTGTGTGTGTGTGTGTGTGTGTGTGTGTGTGTGTGGTGTGTGTGTGTGTGTAGGTGTGTTTGGGTGTGTGTTCATGCGCGCGCGCGTGTGTGTGTGTGTGTGTGTGTGTGTGTGTGTGTGTGTGTGTGTGTGTGTGTGTGTGTGTGTGTAGGTGTGTTTGGGTGTGTGTTCATGCGCGCGCGCGCGCGCGTGTGTGTGTGTGTGTGTGTGTGTGTGTGTGTGCGTGTGTGCGTATATTGTGCGTGTTTTATGCTTATTGAGTTCTGCTAGGCGGCTGTTTAGTGTGTTTGAGTTCGATTGCTCGGGCATGCGCCTCTCTCTCTCTCTCTCTCTCTCTCGGATTCTCTCTCTCTCTCTCTCTCTCTCTCTCTCTCTTCTCTCTCTCTCTCTCTCTCTACTCTCTCTCTCTCTCTCTCTTTCGAGATACTACTTTACACGACAAGAACAAGACTGCTGACTTAGTACTTACCAACTTACAAAATGACGTGAACAACTTAGTGACATGGACTGAATATAACCATATGGCCCTTCATCCTAAAAAAATCAAAGCTTATGCTAATTACCACAAGACAAAAGCGACAGAACATAAAGTCTGATTTACCAAAAAATAAAGTACATGACAAGTTTATAGAAGAAGTGGACTCGCATACTATACTTGGTCTGGGGGTTGACAACAGTCTTTCTTGGTCGTACCATGCCTCTATTCTCACTCGTAAGTTATCTAAAAAAAAATATTTCAACTAAACAGAATCAAGCACTTTCTTGATATTCACACCAGAAAACTCTTCTTTCATGCATATATTCAGCCAGACATTGATTATGTTTCAACTTCTTGGGATCAAGCAAGCAAAAACTGTCTAAGACATTTAGAAAGTATTTATAAACGTGCAATTAAACTAATTCTTCTTAAATCATCAACACTACAAATTTCTGATTATAAAATTGTTAACATACTTCCCTTCCACTCCAAATGCCAATTTAATAAGGGTGTATTTATGTATAAAATTTTAAATGGACTCGCACCTCCTTATTTATGTAAAAGGTTTCCTGTAACTCAGGTGCGGAATAAAGAAACCATACTCCTCCCCCGACCTAGAACAGACTTATTTATGTCATCGTTGACATACTCAGGTGGAAGGTTGTGGAATGAAATCCCTGAGTGCATAAAAACTAAAAGCACATTGCTGTCATTTAAAAGATGCTTTAATAAATATTTATTCGAAAGGTTATAACAGTTCATTCCCCTTTTCTAAACTTATCTATTGTGCATGTTATAATTTTAGTAAATGCGCATGTCTGTAGCTATGCTCCTACTACCTGATATTGTAAAATTGTCAATTGATTACTTGTCTAACTATGATTTATGTGTGTGAAAGGAAATGTGAGAATGTTGATTTATATGTCATGTTGTCCTTGTTCTTTGGATTTGTTACATTGTTTACTTTTGAACCATTTGAGTTTGTTTTGTATTTATTTATTTATTTATTCACTTCATATGTCATTATTTTAGAGGACCTGATGAAAATAAGCTATTTCTGCTTACTCAGTTTATCCTCATTAAAAAGTTCGAGTTCGAGTTCGAGTTCGAGTTCTCTCCTCTCTCTCTCTCTCTCTCTCTCTCTCTCTCTCTGTATCTCTCATCTCTCTCTCTCTCTATCTCTGTCTCTCTCTCCTCTCCTCTCCTCTCCTCTCTCTCTCTCTCTCTCTACATCTCTCTCTCTCTCTCTCTCTCTCTCTCTCTCTCTCTCTCTCTCTCTCTCTTCTCTATCTCTCTCTATCTCTCTCTCTCTCTCCTCTCTCATCTCTCTCTTCTCTCTCTCTCTCTCTCTCTCTCTACTCTCCTCTCTCTCTCACTCTCGATCTATCTCTCTACTCTCTCTCTCTCTCTCTCTGAGAGAGATAATAGTCGTTGCCTAAAATCTATATTCTTGTTTACGTTTTCAGGTTTTCTTTCTTTTCAGTAGATTTGCGAACGGAGGCTTTTCTGTCAAGTAGAAAGCTGGGGAAAAAATAACATACACAAAAAACCTTGCATACCGCGTTCTATCCATAATGTTGATTTTGTTTTAACATTGTACTATACCTTTCAGTGTTTCATTGACTTTTGTTTGTAAGACGTTATGTGTATATGAATGTGTACTTTTACATTTCTGGTCAAGAATTTTAAAATTATTTTTTGTTTTTCTATTATTGCATTTCAAACGCTTAGATGTTGTTGTTATTTTTCAGTAACCTATCGTCGTGTTTTTAATATATTGTTGCACCTGACATCAATTTCTTGATTTTTTGATTGTACGGTATATTGGATTTGGATTTATTTTCTCCAGCATCATGATTATGTTCTTGCACTACGATGCTGCCGAGTCTGACGCTGCATGGCCGTGCTACTGTCAGCTACTTTGACACGTGTTTGTTGATTGTAATGC
>CM065685.1:1422319-1424819 GCA_017654935.2 Phymorhynchus buccinoides | reverse complement strand
CATAAGTTTCCACCTGAATAAAGAAAACTTGATTTGTATATATTGTGTTTTTGGTCGATGTAATGATAGTGAATGGCTATGTCTATGTTGGTTGGTTTCAAAAGTGCCCGTTATCTTTTTCGGAGCATTTCCATTCACAACGTTATGCATACATATTGCTTTATTGAAGAAAAGTATTTTGTGGAGTATGTGTAGATTTTTGTAGTTATCACTTGTTAAGGAACTTGATTTTAACCAAATCAATTTAACATCTTTTTTATTCATGCGATGAACAATTTTCAACTTGGTCTCACTACAGTTATCCCACAATGTCGACGCATAATCAATCAATGGTAGAATGTGGGCATTAAGGAAGAGTTTACGAGAATGAATATCTAATAAGTTTGTGATTTTAGTCAACTGGAATGGGGTTTTTTAAAGACGTTTTCCAAAGGATACAATCTGATCAGTCCAAGAGAGATATTTGACAACAATGATGCCTACTATCTTATGGAATCAACTTCTTCAATTTTGTTATTTTGCATATATAAAAATGGAAATTTGTTCTTCATTATTTGCCGTTTTTGCCTTGTTGTTATGTACATGCACTTTGTTTTGTTTGTATTTAAGAACATGTGATTTAATTCAGTCCAGGTGACTATATTTTGAATACTATTTTGAAGTTTACATCCTAGTTTTTCGGCATCAGAATCATTGGCGTGAACAGACGTATCGTCTGCAAACATTTCACATTTGCTTGAAATAGAACAGGGTAAATCATTCACATAAAGAGAAAATAAGAGAGGGCCAAGCACAGAGCCTTGAGGTACTCCATACTTGACTGGCAAGCATGCTGAAATTGTATTGTTTATAACCACTGACTGCACTCGATCGCTCAAAAAGGATGACATCAGATTTTTTAATTCTGGGGTTAGCTTGTAAAGTTCTAATTTTCGTAGCAACAGAGAATGGTTAATCACATCAAAAGCTTTTTTTCAAAATCTATGAAGAGAATACCGTTAAATTTATTGTCGTTTACATTACAAAAAAGGCTATATCAATAAGCTGCATCAGTGCGGTATGGCAAGAATGGTTTATACGGAAGCCAGACTGGTCGCCATGTAGTGTCATTTTTATCAAGGTAAGAATACAAGGACACTTGAAGGTGTTTTTCGATAGGTTTTGATATGGCTGACAAAATAGCAATGGGTCTGTAATATGAGGGATTAGATGTTTCACCAGATTTATAAAGAGGGGTAACCTTAGCTTGTTTGAAATGAATAGGAAAACATTGCTTATCAATAGACAAATTATGCAAATACGTTAGCGAATCTGAAATAATAGGACATGCAACTTTTAATATATTAGTATCTAAGCCATCTAAATGACGGGTTACTGATCGTTTTAAAGAAGAAAGGCTTTTACTGACATCGGAAATAGTCATTGGCTGAAGCACAAAAGGATAATGAAAGTCTTTTGAGTCAAGGTAGTAGTTTAAAGTGCGAAGATAATTTTCAGTGGACCTGTCATGTTTTATAACTTTTTCTTTTATGTTTGCAAAGTAGTCATTCAACTGGTCTGCGGATATATATGTAATGCTTTGCTGACTCCTGTGTGCTTTTGTATTAGTTAATATGTTTATGGCCTTCCAAATTTGACTTGAGTCTTCTGTTGAGGTTAACATCTTTCTGAAATAGTTACGTTTAGCTTTACTCTTCATGGTATTAACTTTGTTGCTTTGTTTTGTAAATTGCTGTTTTGTGCCATGGTTGCTGAGATCATTGCGTTTATGTATTTCATCATCTATTTCGTTACTAATCCATGGGGGGTTGCAAGACTTTTTTTTAGCAAACGGGGCATGTTCATCATATTCTGACATAAATGTATTTATCCAAAATTCACTTGCTTGGTTAGCATATCTAATTTGGTATATGAAATCTAAATGAACATTTGGAAGGTCTTTGACAAAAACCTGTTCATTAAAATGTTTAAAACTTCTATAATATATAGTCTTGTGTCCTACCTTTCGAATTGTGATGTGTGTTTGATACCAGGAAAGACAGATGACATTGTGATCACTACAGCCAGAAGGAGGAGCACACAGTTCAATAATGGATTGTTTATTGTTAGCATAGATGTGGTCAATCAATGATTTAGATGTTTCAGTTACGCAGGTTGGTAAGTTTACTAATTGTTCGAATCCATGTAGACTATAAATATGATGCCATTTGAGTTTGGGTTTCAATAAATCAATATTAAAATCTTCCAACACAATTGTTTTATGATCAAGCATTGTTATTTCATCCATTAACGAATTAAAGTGATCGTACCAGACTGTTGTTTCTGCTGGGTTTCTGTATACAAATCCTATTAGTAATGGTTTACTGTTCTTTAGAGTGACTTCTATCCATATTGATTCATCAAAATGCATTATTAACGTTGTCAAGTTTTCTGCAATTTAATGAGGAAGCAAACTATAAGAGTAAACCAGTAGATTTGGGTTTGTGTGGGTCTAATCGCA
>CM065685.1:1399819-1417319 GCA_017654935.2 Phymorhynchus buccinoides | reverse complement strand
GGCAACTCCATTAACATTTTAGAATAGCCTGACTGTAATACCTATGTACACAAAAATACACACATTCTCTCTATCTGTATACACTATGTACATCACAAAACACGTTCGACAACAATTTGCATTATGCAAATTTCTTGTTTCCGTTTTGTTTTCTGTGTAGTTGACATCTCTCAAATAAGCCAACAGCTTGTTGATTGGCATTGCATTAAGGCACTAAGACGGTTATGTATATAGCAAATCATTGCATTAATGCACAATGCTAAGAGTACATGTAGTCTATATAACAAGTCACTGAATTCTCTGAGCTAAGACAGTGGGCAGCCATCGTGCACACGTAACAGTATCCCGCCATAAATACATTTCAGGCAAGCCTTCCGCGATCCGGGATAGTTGCAGTGGCCTCTTTGTCTGGTTGCTGATCAAGGCCCATCATCACACATAAAGAGACAGAGAGACAGACCAACAGACAGACAGACACACAGGCGCACGCACGCACACACGCACGCACACGCACACACACATACACAAGCACACACATTGAAGGTTTTCGTTGACAATGTGGTCGAGATGGATTCAAATGATGTTGAGGATCGGGAAACATGCGTGGGATGCGGAATGGGGAAAGACTGAGTTGAAGAGGAAGAAGAAGAAGAAGAAGTAGAAGAAGAAGAAGAAGAAGAAGAAGTAGAAGCAATAAAAAAAAAGAATAAAAGATGATGATGATGAAGAATATGAAGATAAAGAAGAAAAGGAAGACGAAGGAGGAGGGAGAGGGAAGGAGATGATGACGACGACGACGACGGCGACGACCATGATGGTGATGATGAAGAGGAGGAGGATATGGAGGATTGAACCACTTGAGGGGACGTGGGAGGGGGGAGGGTTCTAAGCTATGTTTAACTTGAGAAGGATGACGAACAGCAGAACGGTGCAGACAACGGAGAGAAGAAAGAAGCTGAGGAAGAATGCACACTGGAAGGATAGGGAGGAGGGGGGGGGGGGGTGTCCTTCTAACTGGAGAGGGAGGAGGTGGAGGAGCGCACGCTGGCAGGGGGGTGAGGAGGCGTGGTCACGTGACACGGAGAGTCCTGCTGCCATGCCCTACGTCTCTGAGCCAGCAGTCTGCACAACAGAGAGTGGTGAGAATGATTGGCATTGATGGACACAGTGCACATCAGAGAGTGGTGAGAATGATTGGCATTGATGGACAGTAACACAGTGCACATCAGAGAGTGGTGAGAATGATTGGCATTGATGGACAGTAACACAGTGCACAGCAGAGAGTGGTGAGAATGATTGGCATTGATGGACAGTAACACAGTGCACAGCAGAGAGTGGTGAGAATGATTGGCATTGATGGACACAGTGCACAACAGAGAGTGGTGATAATGATTGGCATTGATGGACAGTAACACAGTGCACAGCAGAGAGTGGTGATAATGATTGGCATTGATGGACAGTAACACAGTGCACAACAGAGAGTGGTGAGAATGATTGGCATTGATGGACAGTAACACAGTGCACAGCAGAGAGTGGTGAGAATGATTGGCATTGATGGACACAGTGCACAGCAGAGAGTGGTGAGAATGATTGGCATTGATGGACAGTAACACAGTGCACAGCAGAGAGTGGTGAGAATGATTGGCATTGATGGACACAGTGCACAGCAGAGAGTGGTGAGAATGATTGGCATTGATGGACACAGTGCACAGCAGAGAGTGGTGAGAATGATTGGCATTGATGGACACAGTGCACAGCAGAGAGTGGTGATAATGATTGGCATTGATGGACAGTAACACAGTGCACATCAGAGAGTGGTGAGAATGATTGGCATTGATGGACACAGTGCACAGCAGAGAGTGGTGAGAATGATTGGCATTGATGGACAGTAACACAGTGCACAGCAGAGAGTGGTGAGAATGATTGGCATTGATGGACACAGTGCACAACAGAGAGTGGTGAGAATGATTGGCATTGATGGACACAGTGCACAGCAGAGAGTGGTGAGAATGATTGGCATTGATGGACACAGTGCACAGCAGAGAGTGGTGAGAATGATTGGCATTGATGGACACAGTGCACAGCAGAGAGTGGTGAGAATGATTGGCATTGATGGACACAGTGCACAGCAGAGAGTGGTGAGAATGATTGGCATTGATGGACACAGTGCACAGCAGAGAGTGGTGAGAATGATTGGCATTGATGGACACAGTGCACAGCAGAGAGTGGTGATAATGATTGGCATTGATGGACAGTAACACAGTGCACAGCAGAGAGTGGTGAGAATGATTGGCATTGATGGACACAGTGCACAACAGAGAGTGGTGAGAATGATTGGCATTGATGGACAGTAACACAGTGCACAGCAGAGAGTGGTGAGAATGATTGGCATTGATGTACACAGTGCACAGCAGAGAGTGGTGAGAATGATTGGCATTGAGGACAGTAACACAGTGCACAGCAGAGAGTGGTGAGAATGATTGGCATTGATGGACACAGTGCACAGCAGAGAGTGGTGAGAATGATTGGCATTGATGGACACAGTGCACAGCAGAGAGTGGTGAGAATGATTGGCATTGATGGACACAGTGCACAGCAGAGAGTGGTGATAATGATTGGCATTGATGGACAGTAACACAGTGCACAGCAGAGAGTGGTGAGAATGATTGGCATTGATGGACACAGTGCACAACAGAGAGTGGTGAGAATGATTGGCATTGATGGACAGTAACACAGTGCACAGCAGAGAGTGGTGAGAATGATTGGCATTGATGGACACAGTGCACAGCAGAGAGTGGTGAGAATGATTGGCATTGATGGACAGTAACACAGTGCACAGCAGAGAGTGGT
Organism: Phymorhynchus buccinoides; assembly: GCA_017654935.2. Lineage (NCBI taxonomy): Eukaryota > Metazoa > Mollusca > Gastropoda > Neogastropoda > Raphitomidae > Phymorhynchus > Phymorhynchus buccinoides. The sequence goes on along the minus strand of CM065685.1, from coordinate 1,414,469 downwards.
GAGAATGATTGGCATTGATGGACACAGTGCACAGCAGAGAGTGGTGAGAATGATTGGCATTGATGGACAGTAACACAGTGCACAGCAGAGAGTGGTGAGAATGATTGGCATTGATGGACACAGTGCACAACAGAGAGTGGTGAGAATGATTGGCATTGATGGACACAGTGCACAGCAGAGAGTGGTGAGAATGATTGGCATTGATGGACACAGTGCACAGCAGAGAGTGGTGAGAATGATTGGCATTGATGGACACAGTGCACAGCAGAGAGTGGTGAGAATGATTGGCATTGATGGACACAGTGCACAGCAGAGAGTGGTGATAATGATTGGCATTGATGGACACAGTGCACAACAGAGAGTGGTGAGAATGATTGGCATTGATGGACACAGTGCACAGCAGAGAGTGGTGAGAATGATTGGCATTGATGGACACAGTGCACAACAGAGAGTGGTGAGAATGATTGGCATTGATGGACACAGTGCACAGCAGAGAGTGGTGAGAATGATTGGCATTGATGGACAGTAACACAGTGCACAGCAGAGAGTGGTGATAATGATTGGCATTGATGGACACAGTGCACAGCAGAGAGTGGTGAGAATGATTGGCATTGATGGACACAGTGCACAGCAGAGAGTGATGGGAATGATTGGCATTGATGGACAGTAACACAGTGCACAGCAGAGAGTGGTGAGAATGATTGGCATTGATGGACAGTAACACAGTGCACAGCAGAGAGTGGTGAGAATGATTGGCATTGATGGACAGTAACACAGTGCACAGCAGAGAGTGGTGAGAATGATTGGCATTCATGGACAGTAACACAGTGCACAGCAGAGAGTGGTGAGAATGATTGGCATTGATGGACAGTAACACAGTGCACAGCAGAGAGTGGTGAGAATGATTGGCATTGATGGACACAGTGCACAACAGAGAGTGGTGAGAATGATTGGCATTGATGGACAGTAACACAGTGCACAGCAGAGAGTGGTGAGAATGATTGGCATTGATGGACAGTAACACAGTGCACAACAGAGAGTGGTGAGAATGATTGGCATTGATGGACACAGTGCACAGCAGAGAGTGGTGAGAATGATTGGCATTGATGGACACAGTGCACAGCAGAGAGTGGTGATAATGATTGGCATTGATGGACAGTAACACAGTGCACAGCAGAGAGTGGTGAGAATGATTGGCATTGATGGACAGTAACACAGTGCACAGCAGAGAGTGGTGAGAATGATTGGCATTGATGGACACAGTGCACATCAGAGAGTGGTGAGAATGATTGGCATTGATGGACACAGTGCACAGCAGAGAGTGGTGAGAATGATTGGCATTGATGGACAGTAACACAGTGCACATCAGAGAGTGGTGAGAATGATTGGCATTGATGGACACAGTGCACAACAGAGAGTGATGGGAATGATTGGCATTGATGGACACAGTGCACAACAGAGAGTGGTGAGAATGATTGGCATTGATGGACACAGTGCACATCAGAGAGTGGTGAGAATGATTGGCATTGATGGACACAGTGCACAGCAGAGAGTGGTGAGAATGATTGGCATTGATGGACAGTAACACAGTGCACAGCAGAGAGTGGTGATAATGATTGGCATTGATGGACAGTAACACAGTGCACAGCAGAGAGTGGTGATAATGATTGGCATTGATGGACACAGTGCACAGCAGAGAGTGGTGATAATGATTGGCATTGATGGACACAGTGCACAGCAGACAGTGGTGAGAATGATTGGCATTGATGGACAGTAACACAGTGCACAGCAGAGAGTGGTGATAATGATTGGCATTGATGGACACAGTGCACAGCAGAGAGTGATGGGAATGATTGGCATTGATGGACACAGTGCACAGCAGAGAGTGATGGGAATGATTGGCATTGATGGACACAGTGCACAGCAGAGAGTGGTGATAATGATTGGCATTGATGGACAGTAACACAGTGCACAGCAGAGAGTGGTGATAATGATTGGCATTGATGGACACAGTGCACATCAGAGAGTGGTGATAATGATTGGCATTGATGGACAGTAACACAGTGCACAGCAGAGAGTGGTGAGAATGATTGGCATTGATGGACACAGTGCACAGCAGAGAGTGGTGAGAATGATTGGCATTGATGGACACAGTGCACAGCAGAGAGTGATGATAATGATTGGCATTGATGGACACAGTGCACAGCAGAGAGTGGTGAGAATGATTGGCATTGATGGACACAGTGCACAACAGAGAGTGGTGATAATGATTGGCATTGATGGACAGTAACACAGTGCACAGCAGAGAGTGGTGAGAATGATTGGCATTGATGGACACAGTGCACAGCAGAGAGTGGTGATAATGATTGGCATTGATGGACAGTAACACAGTGCACAGCAGAGAGTGGTGATAATGATTGGCATTGATGGACAGTAACACAGTGCCAGCAGAGAGTGGTGAGAATGATTGGCATTGATGGACACAGTGCACATCAGAGAGTGGTGAGAATGATTGGCATTGATGGACACAGTGCACAGCAGAGAGTGGTGAGAATGATTGGCATTGATGGACAGTAACACAGTGCACATCAGAGAGTGGTGATAATGATTGGCATTCATGGACAGTAACACAGTGCACAGCAGAGAGTGGTGAGAATGATTGGCATTGATGGACACAGTGCACAGCAGAGAGTGGTGATAATGATTGGCATTGATGGACAGTAACACAGTGCACAGCAGAGAGTGGTGATAATGATTGGCATTGATGGACACAGTGCACAGCAGAGAGTGGTGATAATGATTGGCATTGATGGACACAGTGCACAGCAGAGAGTGGTGAGAATGATTGGCATTGATGGACACAGTGCACATCAGAGAGTGGTGATAATGATTGGCATTGATGGACAGTAACACAGTGCACAGCAGAGAGTGGTGAGAATGATTGGCATTGATGGACAGTAACACAGTGCACAGCAGAGAGTGGTGAGAATGATTGGCATTGATGGACACAGTGCACAACAGAGAGTGGTGAGAATGATTGGCATTGATGGACAGTAACACAGTGCACAGCAGAGAGTGGTGAGAATGATTGGCATTGATGGACAGTAACACAGTGCACAACAGAGAGAATGATTGGCATTGATGGACAGTAACACAGTGCACAGCAGAGAGTGAGAATGATTGGCATTGATGGACACAGTGCACAGCAGAGAGTGGTGAGAATGATTGGCATTGATGGACACAGTGCACAGCAGAGAGTGGTGATAATGATTGGCATTGATGGACAGTAACACAGTGCACAGCAGAGAGTGGTGAGAATGATTGGCATTGATGGACAGTAACACAGTGCACAGCAGAGAGTGGTGAGAATGATTGGCATTGATGGACACAGTGCACAGCAGAGAGTGGTGAGAATGATTGGCATTGATGGACACAGTGCACAGCAGAGAGTGGTGAGAATGATTGGCATTGATGGACAGTAACACAGTGCACATCAGAGAGTGGTGAGAATGATTGGCATTGATGGACACAGTGCACAACAGAGAGTGATGGGAATGATTGGCATTGATGGACACAGTGCACAACAGAGAGTGGTGAGAATGATTGGCATTGATGGACACAGTGCACAGCAGAGAGTGGTGAGAATGATTGGCATTGATGGACACAGTGCACAGCAGAGAGTGGTGAGAATGATTGGCATTGATGGTAACACAGTGCACAGCAGAGAGTGGTGATAATGATTGGCATTGATGGTAACACAGTGCACACAGAGAGTGGTGATAATGATTGGCATTGATGTAACACAGTGCACAGCAGAGAGTGGTGATAATGATTGGCATTGATGGACACAGTGCACAGCAGAGAGTGGTGATAATGATTGGCATTGATGGACACAGTGCACAGCAGAGAGTGGTGAGAATGATTGGCATTGATGGACAGTAACACAGTGCACAGCAGAGAGTGGTGATAATGATTGGCATTGATGGACACAGTGCACAGCAGAGAGTGATGGGAATGATTGGCATTGATGGACACAGTGCACAGCAGAGAGTGATGGGAATGATTGGCATTGATGGACACAGTGCACATCAGAGAGTGATGATAATGATTGGCATTGATGGACAGTAACACAGTGCACAGCAGAGAGTGGTGATAATGATTGGCATTGATGGATACAGTGCACATCAGAGAGTGATGATAATGATTGGCATTGATGGACAGTAACACAGTGCACAGCAGAGAGTGGTGAGAATGATTGGCATTGATGGACACAGTGCACAGCAGAGAGTGGTGAGAATGATTGGCATTGATGGACACAGTGCACAGCAGAGAGTGGTGATAATGATTGGCATTGATGGACACAGTGCACAGCAGAGAGTGGTGAGAATGATTGGCATTGATGGACACAGTGCACAGCAGAGAGTGGTGATAATGATTGGCATTGATGGACAGTAACACAGTGCACAGCAGAGAGTGGTGAGAATGATTGGCATTGATGGACACAGTGCACAGCAGAGAGTGGTGATAATGATTGGCATTGATGGACAGTAACACAGTGCACAGCAGAGAGTGGTGATAATGATTGGCATTGATGGACAGTAACACAGTGCACAGCAGAGAGTGGTGAGAATGATTGGCATTGATGGACACAGTGCACAGCAGAGAGTGGTGAGAATGATTGGCATTGATGGACACAGTGCACAGCAGAGAGTGGTGAGAATGATTGGCATTGATGGACAGTAACACAGTGCACAGCAGAGAGTGGTGATAATGATTGGCATTGATGGACAGTAACACAGTGCACAGCAGAGAGTGGTGAGAATGATTGGCATTGATGGACACAGTGCACAGCAGAGAGTGGTGATAATGATTGGCATTGATGGACAGTAACACAGTGCACAGCAGAGAGTGGTGATAATGATTGGCATTGATGGACACAGTGCACAGCAGAGAGTGGTGATAATGATTGGCATTGATGGACACAGTGCACAGCAGAGAGTGGTGAGAATGATTGGCATTGATGGACACAGTGCACATCACAGTGCACATCAGAGAGTGGTGATAATGATTGGCATTGATGGACAGTAACACAGTGCACAGCAGAGAGTGGTGATAATGATTGGCATTGATGGACACAGTGCACAGCAGAGAGTGGTGAGAATGATTGGCATTGATGGACACAGTGCACATCAGAGAGTGGTGATAATGATTGGCATTGATGGACAGTAACACAGTGCACAGCAGAGAGTGGTGATAATGATTGGCATTGATGGACAGTAACACAGTGCACAGCAGAGAGTGGTGAGAATGATTGGCATTGATGGACACAGTGCACATCAGAGAGTGGTGATAATGATTGGCATTGATGGACACAGTGCACATCAGAGAGTGGTGATAATGATTGGCATTGATGGACAGTAACACAGTGCACAGCAGAGAGTGGTGATAATGATTGGCATTGATGGTAACACAGTGCACAGCAGAGAGTGGTGATAATGATTGGCATTGATGGACACAGTGCACAGCAGAGAGTGGTGAGAATGATTGGCATTGATGGACAGTAACACAGTGCACAGCAGAGAGTGGTGATAATGATTGGCATTGATGGACACAGTGCACAGCAGAGAGTGGTGATAATGATTGGCATTGATGGACACAGTGCACAGCAGAGAGTGGTGAGAATGATTGGCATTGATGGACAGTAACACAGTGCACAGCAGAGAGTGGTGAGAATGATTGGCATTGATGACACAGTGCACAGCAGAGAGTGATGGAATGACATTGAGTAACACAGTGCACAGCAGAGAGTGGTGAGAATGATTGGCATTGATGGACAGTAACACAGTGCACAGCAGAGAGTGGTGAGAATGATTGGCATTGATGTAACACAGTGCACACAGAGAGTGGTGAGAATGATTGGCATTGATGACACAGTGCACAGCAGAGAGTGGTGAGAATGATTGGCATTGATGGACAGTAACACAGTGCACAGCAGAGAGTGGTGAGAATGATTGGCATTGATGGACAGTAACACAGTGCACAGCAGAGAGTGGTGAGAATGATTGGCATTGATGGACACAGTGCACAACAGAGAGTGGTGAGAATGATTGGCATTGATGGACACAGTGCACAGCAGAGAGTGGTGAGAATGATTGGCATTGATGGACAGTAACACAGTGCACATCAGAGAGTGGTGAGAATGATTGGCATTGATGGACAGTAACACAGTGCACAGCAGAGAGTGGTGAGAATGATTGGCATTGATGGACAGTAACACAGTGCACAGCAGAGAGTGGTGAGAATGATTGGCATTGATGGACAGTAACACAGTGCACATCAGAGAGTGGTGAGAATGATTGGCATTGATGGACAGTAACACAGTGCACAGCAGAGAGTGGTGAGAATGATTGGCATTGATGGACAGTAACACAGTGCACAGCAGAGAGTGGTGAGAATGATTGGCATTGATGGACAGTAACACAGTGCACAGCAGAGAGTGGTGATAATGATTGGCATTGATGGACACAGTGCACAGCAGAGAGTGGTGAGAATGATTGGCATTGATGGACACAGTGCACAGCAGAGAGTGGTGAGAATGATTGGCATTGATGGACACAGTGCACAGCAGAGAGTGGTGATAATGATTGGCATTGATGGACAGTAACACAGTGCACAACAGAGAGTGGTGAGAATGATTGGCATTGATGGACACAGTGCACAGCAGAGAGTGGTGAGAATGATTGGCATTGATGGACACAGTGCACAGCAGAGAGTGGTGAGAATGATTGGCATTGATGGACACAGTGCACAACAGAGAGTGGTGATAATGATTGGCATTGATGGACAGTAACACAGTGCACAGCAGAGAGTGGTGATAATGATTGGCATTGATGGACAGTAACACAGTGCACAGCAGAGAGTGGTGATAATGATTGGCATTGATGGACACAGTGCACAGCAGAGAGTGGTGAGAATGATTGGCATTGATGGACACAGTGCACAGCAGAGAGTGGTGAGAATGATTGGCATTGATGGACACAGTGCACAGCAGAGAGTGGTGAGAATGATTGGCATTGATGGACAGTAACACAGTGCACAGCAGAGAGTGGTGAGAATGATTGGCATTGATGGACAGTAACACAGTGCACAGCAGATATTGGCATTGATGGACAACACGGAAGCTCTGATTGTTTCCTCTCAGCGTATGTCTGCAACTATCTCTCTTCCAGAAACTCTTACAGTTGGCAATGCTTGTGTTCAGTTTTCTAAGTCAGCAAATAATATCGGTGTTACCATCGAATCAAATCTTACAATGCATACTCAGGTTATTAATCTCATACATTCCATCAACTACGAGCTCAGACGAATCAGTGCTGTTCGACACTTTCTGTCTGTTGAAGCCGCGAAAACTCTTATTTCTGCCTTTATTCTTTCCCGCATTGACTATTGCGACTCTCTTCTCTGTGGCTGTCCTCAGTATCTCCTGCAACGTGTTCAAAAACTGCAAAACAGTGCAGCACGCCTCACTCTCAAGATTCCACGTTCTGATCATATAACACCTCATTTACGTAACTTGCACTGGCTTCCAGTAGAGGCTAGAATCAAGTATAAAATAGCTTGCCTTTGTTTCGGTGCTGTTCACTCCTCTGGTCCTGTCTATCTCTCCGAACTAGTATCTGTGTGTGTGTGTGTGTGTGTGTGTGTGTGTGTGTGCGCGTGCGTGCGCGCGCGCGTGCGCGCACGTGTGTGTGTGTGTGTGTGTGTGTGTGTGTGTGTGTGTGTGTGTGTGTGTGTGTGTGTGTGTGTGTGTGTGTGTGTGTGTGTGTGTGTGTGTGTGTGTGTGTGTGTGTGTGCATGTGTGTGTGTGCGTGAGTGTGTGTGTGTGTGTGTGTGTGCGTGCGTGCGTGTCCGTGTGCGTGCGTGCGTGCGTGCGTGCGTGTGTGTGTGTGTGTGTGTGTGTGTGTGTGTGTGTGTGTGTGTGTGTGTGTGTGTGTGTGTGTGTGTGTGTGTGTGTGTGTGTGTGTGTGTGTGTGTGTGTGTGTGTGTGTGTGTGTGTGTGTGTGTGTGTGTGTGTGTGTGTGTGTATGTGTGTGTGTGAGGAAGACAGAGAACGTTGCGTGCAAAGATCGTGTTTATTTTACTTTCTAATGATTCATTAATTTTGTTTGCCTTTAATGTTCCTGTTATTAATATAAAGCGCACTGAGCTCATGTGAGAAAGAGTGCTATATAAATTCCCATTATTATTATTATTATTATTGCGTTGACATAGACAAACACATATATAGACACATAGATAGACACATTTATACAGAGATCCATAGACAGACACATACATAGACACAGAGAGACACACTAAACAGGCTGCTCTGGACACATTAACCAGCTGTCGCTTGGCGGTTGACTAAGCACAGCACAGCACAGCACATCTCCACACACAGCAGCATGCACAGCCACACTGAAGCAAACCTCCCTGGCAAATGAGCGCTTCGAACCCACAAAGTGGAGATAACTCTACCGTTTGATATAATTTCCCTTTTGTCAAACACTAGTAAAAATAGATTGGTTTTTTTTGGTCCTGCGCGAACGAGAGAGAACGACAAAGATATAAAGAGAGAGTTAGTGTGGCGTTGCTGAGAAAGGGCCTCTAATTAAACGTCGCCTGGTGTTGCTGGCTAAGGGCGATAAATCCTCCTAAATAGTCCAACAAAAGAAAGGAGAGGGGGGTGAGTTAGAGAGGGACTAGGGGAGGGGGGTATGATTGCTATAGGACTGTCGTGATTGATTGGCAATTAAGGGTTGTGGCTGATCTCCGGTAGTCATTGTGAGAGTACAGTACAACGCAGCTGTGGGACTGACCACTGGAGAAGGTAGGTCAAATCACGATGTAGAGAACATGACCACTGACCATTGGAGAAGGTAGGTCAAATCACGATACAGAGAACATGACCCTGACTGACCATTGGAGACCATTGGAGAAGGTAGGTCAAATCACGATACAGAGAACATGACCACTGACCATTGGAGAGAAGGTAGGTCAAATCACGATCACGATACAGAGAACATGACCACTGACCATTGGAGAGAAGGTAGGTCAAATCACGATACAGAGAACATGACCACTGACCATTGGAGAGAAGGTAGGTCAAATCACGATACAGAGAACATGACCACTGACCATTGGAGAAGGTAGGTCAAATCACGATACAGAGAACATGACCACTGACCATTGGAGAGAAGGTAGGTCAAATCACGATACAGAGAACATGACCACTGACCATTGGAGAGAAGGTAGGTCAAATCACGACAGAGAACATGACAGAGAATCACAGAGAACATGACCACTGACCATTGGAGAGAAGGTAGGTCAAATCACGACACAGAGAACATGACCACTGACCATTGGAGAGAAGGTAGGTCAAATCACGACACAGAGAACATGACCACTGACCATTGGAGAAGGTAGGTCAAATCACGACAGGTAGGTCAAATCACGATACAGAGAACATGACCACTGACCATTGGAGAGAAGGTAGGTCAAATCACGACACAGAGAACATGACCACTGACCATTGGAGAGAAGGAGGTCAAATCACGATGATGACCACTGACCATTGGAGAGAAGGTAGGTCAAATCACGACACAGAGAACATGACCACTGACCATTGGAGATAAGGTAGGTCAAATCACGATACAGAGAACATGACCACTGACCATTGGAAATAAGGCAGGTCAAATCACGATACAGAGAACATGACCACTGACCATTGGAGAGAAGGTAGGTCAAATCACAGAGAACATGACCACTGACCATTGGAGAGAAGGTAGGTCAAATCACGATGCAGAGAACATGACCACTGACCATTGGAGATAAGGTAGGTCAAATCACGATACAGAGAACATGACCACTGACCATTGGAGAGAAGGTAGGTCAAATCACGATACAGAGAACATGACCACTGACCATTGGAGAGAAGGTAGGTCAAATCACGATACAGAGAACATGACCACTGACCATGACCACTGACCATTGGAGAGAAGGTAGGTCAAATCACGATACAGAGAACATGACCACTGACCATTGGAGAGAAGGTAGGTCAAATCACGATACAGAGAATATGACCACTGACCATTGGAGAGAAGGTAGGTCAAATCACGATACAGAGAACATGACCCTGACCTGACCATTGGACCATTGGAGAAGGTAGGTCAAATCACGATACAGAGAACATGACCACTGACCATTGGAGAGAAGGTAGGTCAAATCACGATACAGAGAATATGACCACTGACCATTGGAGAAGGTAGGTCAAATCACGATACAAAGAACATGACCACTGACCATTGGAGAGAAGGTAGGTCAAATCACGATACAGAGAATATGACCACTGACCATTCGTATCTGTGTACTAGTAGATACGCCCCTCTTGTTTTGCTTCGCTCTATGACAACTGATAATTAGTGTCTGTGTACTAGTAGATACGCCCCTCGTGCCCTGCTTCGCTCTATGACAACTGATAATTAGTGTCTGTGTACTAGTAGATACGCCCCTCGTGCTTTGCTTCGCTCTATGACAACTGATAATTAGTGTCTGTGTACTAGTAGATACGCCCCTCGTGCCTTGCTTCGCTCTATGACAACTGATAATTAGTGTCTGTGTACTAGTAGATACGCCCCTCGTGCCTTGCTTCGCTCTATGACAACTGATAATTAGTGTCTGTGTACTAGTAGATACGCCCCTCGTGCCTTGCTTCGCTCTATGACAACTGATAATTAGTGTCTGTGTACTAGTAGATACGCCCCTCGTGCTTTGCTTCGCTCTATGACAACTGATAATTAGTGTCTGTGTACTAGTAGATACGCCCCTCGTGCCTTGCTTCGCTCTATGACAACTGATAATTAGTGTCTGTGTACTAGTAGATACACCCCTCGTGCCTTGCTTCGCTCTATGACAACTGATAATTAGTGTCTGTGTACTAGCCACAGCTGTTCTTCAACTTCCCGTCTCTTTGCAAACGGTATTCTCTGTTGCAGACCAGTGAACTCTCCTGAAGACCATGAGGATATCCAACTGGATCTCCATGCGGTGGCGCCATGGCATCATGGGAGAACAAATGGATGGTGTCCTTCCACCCGGACAAATGTGAGAGCCTCCATGGGAACAGAAAAATGCATCCCCTGATCAAAAACTACCACCTCCATGGGCAGGACCTGAAACGGGTAGAGAAGACCGAGTATCTGGGTGTTGCCACCTCACAAGACCTTAGACATCCAACAGTGTGCAGCCCACAGCCACTGGCCGCCCAGCTCTCACTTTATTCACACTTCTGGCCCCTTCAAAGTGTCTCAGTTTTAGTATGCCATAGGCGTGAATAGCCAACGGTTTTCAAACTACTGCCATCCGAATCCAGAAAGACAAACAGACGTACTGATTGTTACCAGCCATGAGGCGAAGCTGGTCATGTTTTCAATGAGGTGTGTTTGTCCGCTTGTTCCTGGCTGGCCGGCCATGCAACATGACAACCTTTTAAACGGAGGGAAGCTCCAATGTAATGTGCGCTAGGTAATTAAGACACCTGACGGAGGGAAGCTCCAATGTAATGTGCGCTAGGTAATTAAGACACCTGACGGAGGGAAGCTCCAATGTAATGTGCGCTAGGTCACTAAGATACCTGACGGAGGGAAGCTCCAATGTAATGTGCGCTAGGTCATTAAGACACCTGACGGAGGGAAGCTCCAATGTAATGTGCGCTAGGTAATTAAGACACCTGACGGAGGGAAGCTCCAATGTAATGTGCGCTAGGTAATTAAGACACCTGACGGAGGGAAGCTCCAATGTAATGTGCGCTAGGTAATTAAGACACCTGACGGAGGGAAGCTCCAATGTAATGTGCGCTAGGTAATTAAGACACCTGACGGAGGGAAGCTCCAATGTAATGTGCGCTAGGTAATTAAGACACCTGACGGAGGGAAGCTCCAATGTAATGTGCGCTAGGTCATTAAGACACCTGACGGAGGGAAGCTCCAATGTAATGTGCGCTAGGTAATTAAGACACCTGACGGAGGGAAGCTCCAATGTAATGTGCGCTAGGTAATTAAGACACCTGACGGAGGGAAGCTCCAATGTAATGTGCGCTAGGTAATTAAGACACCTGACGGAGGGAAGCTCCAATGTAATGTGCGCTAGGTCATTAAGACACCTGACGGAGGGAAGCTCCAATGTAATGTGCGCTAGGTAATTAAGACACCTGACGGAGGGAAGCTCCAATGTAATGTGCGCTAGGTAATAAGATACCTGACGGAGGGAAGCTCCAATGTAATGTGCGCTAGGTAATTAAGACACCTGACGGAGGGAAGCTCCAATGTAATGTGCGCTAGGTAATGTGCGCTAGGTCACTAAGATACCTGACGGAGGGAAGCTCCAATGTAATGTGCGCTAGGTCATTAAGACACCTGACGGAGGGAAGCTCCAATGTAATGTGCGCTAGGTAATTAAGACACCTGACGGAGGGAAGCTCCAATGTAATGTGCGCTAATAAGACACCTGACGGAGGGAAGCTCCAATGTAATGTGCGCTAGGTCATTAAGACACCTGACGGAGGGAAGCTCCAATGTAATGTGCGCTAGGTCATTAAGACACCTGACGGAGGGAAGCTCCAATGTAATGTGCGCTAGGTAATTAAGACACCTGACGGAGGGAAGCTCCAATGTAATGTGCGCTAGGTAATTAAGACACCTGACGGAGGGAAGCTCCAATGTAATGTGCGCTAGGTCATTAAGACACCTGACGGAGGGAAGCTCCAATGTAATGTGCGCTAGGTAATTAAGACACCTGACGGAGGGAAGCTCCAATGTAATGTGCGCTAGGTAATTAAGACACCTGACGGAGGGAAGCTCCAATGTAATGTGCGCTAGGTAATTAAGACACCTGACGGAGGGAAGCTCCAATGTAATGTGCGCTAGGTAATTAAGACACCTGACGGAGGGAAGCTCCAATGTAATGTGCGCTAGGTAATTAAGACACCTGACGGAGGGAAGCTCCAATGTAATGTGCGCTAGGTAATTAAGACACCTGACGGAGGGAAGCTCCAATGTAATGTGCGCTAGGTAATTAAGACACCTGACGGAGGGAAGCTCCAATGTAATGTGCGCTAGGTAATTAAGACACCTGACGGAGGGAAGCTCCAATGTAATGTGCGCTAGGTAATTAAGACACCTGACGGAGGGAAGCTCCAATGTAATGTGCGCTAGGTAATTAAGACACCTGACGGAGGGAAGCTCCAATGTAATGTGCGCTAGGTAATTAAGACACCTGACGGAGGGAAGCTCCAATGTAATGTGCGCTAGGTAATTAAGACACCTGACGGAGGGAAGCTCCAATGTAATGTGCGCTAGGTAATTAAGACACCTGACGGAGGGAAGCTCCAATGTAATGTGCGCTAGGTCATTAAGACACCTGACGGAGGGAAGCTCCAATGTAATGTGCGCTAGGTCATTAAGACACCTGACGGAGGGAAGCTCCAATGTAATGTGCGCTAGGTCATTAAGACACCTGACGGAGGGAAGCTCCAATGTAATGTGCGCTAGGTAATTAAGACACCTGACGGAGGGAAGCTCCAATGTAATGTGCGCTAGGTCATTAAGACACCTGACGGAGGGAAGCTCCAATGTAATGTGCGCTAGGTCATTAAGATACCTGACGGAGGGAAGCTCCAATGTAATGTGCGCTAGGTAATTAAGACACCTGACGGAGGGAAGCTCCAATGTAATGTGCGCTAGGTAATTAAGACACCTGACGGAGGGAAGCTCCAATGTAATGTGCGCTAGGTCATTAAGACACCTGACGGAGGGAAGCTCCAATGTAATGTGCGCTAGGTAATTAAGACACCTGACGGAGGGAAGCTCCAATGTAATGTGCGCTAGGATTAAGACACCTGACGGAGGGAAGCTCCAATGTAATGTGCGCTAGGTAATTAAGACACCTGACGGAGGGAAGCTCCAATGTAATGTGCGCTAGGTAATTAAGACACCTGACGGAGGGAAGCTCCAATGTAATGTGCGCTAGGTAATTAAGACACCTGACGGAGGGAAGCTCCAATGTAATGTGCGCTAGGTAATTAAGACACCTGACGGAGGGAAGCTCCAATGTAATGTGCGCTAGGTCATTAAGACACCTGACGGAGGGAAGCTCCAATGTAATGTGCGCTAGGTCATTAAGATACCTGACGGAGGGAAGCTCCAATGTAATGTGCGCTAGGTCATTAAGACACCTGACGGAGGGAAGCTCCAATGTAATGTGCGCTAGGTCATTAAGACACCTGACGGAGGGAAGCTCCAATGTAATGTGCGCTAGGTCATTAAGACACCTAATTAAGACACCTGACGGAGGGAAGCTCCAATGTAATGTGCGCTAGGTCATTAAGACACCTGACGGAGGGAAGCTCCAATGTAATGTGCGCTAGGTAATTAAGACACCTGACGGAGGGAAGCTCCAATGTAATGTGCGCTAGGTAATTAAGACACCTGACGGAGGGAAGCTCCAATGTAATGTGCGCTAGGTAATTAAGACACCTGACGGAGGGAAGCTCCAATGTAATGTGCGCTAGGTAATTAAGACACCTGACGGAGGGAAGCTCCAATGTAATGTGCGC
>CM065685.1:1384819-1389819 GCA_017654935.2 Phymorhynchus buccinoides | reverse complement strand
GACGCATTTTGGGCAAAAGATTCAGATGAACCTAAACCTGACTCACTTCCATGAACTGAATCCGCTGAATCTTCCGCTGTACCATATTCACGTAACGAAAATGTTGATGGCTTCCTTGAATTATACTGATGGACATTTTGGGTCGACCCAATTGCAGACCCATTCAATATGAGATAATTTACAGTCGTTGGCGAGAATGCATTCGAAAACAGGTGTGATTTCACTCCAAAATGATGATTTCTACCTAATTGTGAAGTCTGTGTCTTCTTAATTGGAGTCTCTCTCTTCTTAGTTTGTGTTGATGTTGTCTTCACCCTTTCATATTGTTCTGTGGTTTGTGATACCAGCAGTGTAATGTCTGCCAAGATCCCCGAGTGTCTTACAGGAGCTTTAGCCACTCCTGAAGTGATGCTTCTCTCATTTGTGTTATCACCTAAACCAAGTGTGGATTTGGTTTGAGGCAGTGTACTGATTGGTATGGACAGGTGCGTTTCTGGTGAACTCCCGTTAGGCGAAAAAGTGGACGGATTGCGAGGTTTGTGCAGTGTACTGATTGGTATGGACAGGTACGTTTCTGGTGAACTCCCGTTAGGCGAAAAAGTGGACGGATTGCGAGGTTTGTGCAGTGCTTCGTTTATTTGGTGGATTGTACTTGGTGGCATGAACTCTCCAATAGGGTGGGACGCCCTTTCTGGTGAAGGACGTGGCGGGGTTGGACGAGGCGTTGTACGCTGAGCTATCTGACCAGATAATGTATCGTGTGTTGACGAAAGAGGTGGGGGAAACGAACGGGCTGGAGTACTGGTGGTGCCATGATCTGAACCAGAAGACAATGGTGTTGGGGGAACGAGCGGCAGAGAGGACCGTGGTGTTGTGTTGGCGGCTAACGTAACTGGCACAGAATCATCTTGCGTTGAAAAAAGTGGCAGAAACGGCACTGGTTTCAAATGGGCAGGCGAAACGTCAGAAACACGAGAGCTGTTTGTTGAAACGAGTGTTGGCTGTAACATGGGCGTTGTTACATTTGATAGCGTGTTTTTGGTTGATAAAAGCCGCGGAAATGATTCAGATTGCAAACGTGTAGAAAATTCACGAGAGAAGTAAGTGCTCTTCTGCGTAAGGAGTGAGGAAAGAGGGCCTGTCGTTGCTGCCGTGTAGGCAGACGAGTCAGCGGAAATGGAAGTGCTCTTTGGTAAAATGAGTTGGGACAATGGCTGGGCAGTCGTTGTCAACATGGTTTTTGTTGAGTTCACAACGTTCACTTTTTGTGGCGATCGTCCTGTGATGTAAGCCATCGATTTGCTAGCGCTGACTTCGGGCAAGGTCGTCGCAACCCTGCTTTTCACGTATTCTTCAATTGCTGCAGAAATGGGGCGCCTTTTCTGTCCCGCGCTTGTTCCTTCTTTCCCAAAGGCCATGTTTCCCGATAATTGGTTCCCCGCATTCAGCGCTCTGCTTGTATCGCGTCTGTTCTGCTTCAAAGATGGCGGCACGTTTTCTAGAGCCGGTGTTGTAGAATTGAACATATACAAAGAAATGTTTGCTGTTTTTATCAACCCTTCCTCACCGTTTGCTTTTCGCATTATCCCCATCCTCCTTTGCTGATGTTCACTACCGTTGTTGGGTTGAGTTGAAAAGAAATATGAAGTGTGAGGGGAAGGCTTGGAGCTAAGCATTTGTTTGTACACAGGAGGGGCCCGATAGGGATGTTTTGCTACATCCAAAGCGAGGTTTGTTGAATTGGGGGATCGATCGGTCGCAGTGAATGGAGACTGGGCTTTGAATGCTGGGGTTTTCTGTATGCTAGAAATCTCCTCTGTTCTTTTCTTCCTCGTTTGTGTAACACTCTCTGTGGTAGTAATTCCTTTTCGGTAAACACGTGGTACTGGTTTTGATTGGACATCAAAACTATGGGGCATGCTTTTCAAAGACGGATAAAGGGTTGTGTGCGTGCTGTATTTCACTGATGCTGGCTTGTTTGTGCTGGGAAACGTATCGTTTTCTCTATTTGCTTTGGATAGGGGCTTTGTACTTGTACTTTGTGCTTTGTATTGTGTTGTCGTTGGTGGGTTTGATACAGACTGCATCTCGCTATGTCTGACTGCGTCATAGTATGTGTTGTTATCTTTATTTGAATCGTTCTTGGGGACAAAGCCACGACCTTTGTTTCTAATTATTTGTTTTGTTGTTTTCAGTTTCTTGGATCTCGTACTAACAGAGCTATAATCAGAGTTATTGTTGTGTATTATTCTGCTCACATTGAGCTTCCCGACACTATATGATGAAATATTACCGTGTATTTTGTTCGCATTATTCACTGCTGTAGCATTATAAGGAGACCTACTGTTACTTCCAATCTTTATGTTATCTAAACGTATACCACGGTGCGCAAAATCCGTGCCAGCGCTTTTCTCTGTAATGCTTTCTCCTTTAGTTCTGTGGGTGGAAGCCGTGCCATCATTTGTCTTGTTCATATAAATCACCCTCTCGGCGTTATGTTTAGCGATAGTAATTGGCTGGTCAAGAGTCCCTCGTCTACTACCACGGTTCATGTTGGTATCAGTAAGTGTCTTGTTTATATTCCCTCTCCTAAAATCAGACTTTGAAGCAAAGTCAGTGACCGCTTTCTTTCTCTTCCTGAAGGGTTTCCTTTGACGAGAAGGGGAGCGAAACGCTTGGGCTGAAGGATTAGAAAGCACCTCGCTATGTTTACCACCTTGTTGTATCGAAGTCATTTGTCTTTCAGGGCGAGTTCTCACATTCCTTGGTCTCGTGTATTCAGTTTGTCTGGTGTACAGCTTTCTGCGATGTGTTCCATGTCTGTCCTTGTCAATGTTAACGTTGGGTTTCAGTGTTTGGTTTCTGCTTCGAGTCCTGTCCCGTTGCCTTGCCTCTCGACCATGCGATTGTGCAATGCGTTGTTTTCCATAAACTTTAGACAATCGGTTGGATTTGCGACCACGTGGTTGGATGGTTTGTTGCCTACCTTGATTACCAAACACTTTGTTGATTTTGATACCCTGTTTGACATTTTTATTCGACATTCTATTAGTTTTAGAATTATTTATATGCATGAATTTATGTCTACGAAGTATCGCATCGCCAGAAGACATTCTGTGGGATGGCAGTGGCGCGGCAGCAGCAGATAAAGAAGACTTTCTGTGGGATGGAAGTGGCGCGGCAGCAGCAGATAAAGAAGACTTTCTGTGGGATGGAAGTGGCGCGGCAGCAGCAGATAAAGAAGACTTTCTGTGGGATGGAAGTGGCGCGGCAGCAGCAGATAAAGAAGACTTTCTGTGGGATGGAAGTGGCGCGGCAGCAGCAGATAAAGAAGACTTTCTGTGGGATGGCAGTGGCGCAGCAGCAGATAAAGAAGACTTTCTGTGGGATGGCAGTGGCGCGGCAGCAGCAGATAAAGAAGACTGTCTGTGGGATGGCAGTGGCGCAGCAGCTGCAGCAGATAAAGAAGACTGTTTGTGGGATGGAAGTGGCGCGGCAGCAGCAGATAAAGAAGACTTTCTGTGGGATGGAAGTGGCGCGGCAGCAGCAGATAAAGAAGACTTTCTGTGGGATGGCAGTGGTGCGGCAGCAGCAGATAAAGAAGACTGTCTGTGGGATGGCAGTGGCGCGGCAGCAGCAGATAAAGAAGACTTTCTGTGGGATGGCAGTGGCGCGGCAGCAGCAGATAAAGAAGACTTTCTGTGGGATGGCAGTGGCGCGGCAGCAGCAGATAAAGAAGACTTTCTGTGGGATGGCAGTGGCGCGGCAGCAGCAGATAAAGAAGACTGTCTGTGGGATGGCAGTGGCGCAGCAGCTGCAGCAGATAAAGAAGACTGTTTGTGGGATGGAAGTGGCGCGGCAGCAGCAGATAAAGAATACTTTCTGTGGGATGGAAGTGGCGCGGCAGCAGCAGATAAAGAAGACTTTATGTGGGATGGCAGTGGCGCAGCAGCTGCAGCAGATAAAGAAGACTGTTTGTGGGATGGAAGTTGCGCGGCAGCAGCAGATAAAGAAGACTGTCTGTGGGATGGCAGTGGCGCAGCAGCAGATAAAGAAGACTTTCTGTGGGATGGCAGTGGCGCGGCAGCAGCAGATAAAGAAGACTGTTTGTGGGATGGAAGTGGCGCGGCAGCAGCAGATAAAGAAGACTTTCTGTGGGATGGCAGTGGCGCGGCAGCAGCAGATAAAGAAGACTGTTTGTGGGATGGAAGTGGCGCGGCAGCAGCAGATAAAGAAGACTGTTTGTGGGATGGGAGTGGCGCGGCAGCTTCAGCAGATAAAGAAGACTGTTTGTGGGATGGAAGTGGCGCGGCAGCTTCAGCAGATAAAGAAGACTGTTTGTGGGATGGAAGTGGCGCGGCAGCTTCAGCAGATAAAGAAGACTGTTTGTGGGATGGGAGTGGCGCGGCAGCTTCAGCAGATAAAGAAGACTGTTTGTGGGATGGAAGTGGCGCGGCAGCTTCAGCAGATAAAGAAGACTGTTTGTGGGATGGAAGTGGCGCGGCAGCTTCAGCAGATAAAGAAGACTGTTTGTGGGATGGGAGTGGCGCGGCAGCTTCAGCAGATAAAGAAGACTGTTTGTGGGATGGGAGTGGCGCGGCAGCTGCAGCAGATAAAGAAGACTGTTTGTGGGATGGAAGTGGCGCGGCAGCTTCAGCAGATAAAGAAGACTGTTTGTGGGATGGGAGTGGCGCGGCAGCTTCAGCAGATAAAGAAGACTGTTTGTGGGATGGTAGTGGCGCGGCAGCTTCAGCAGATAAAGAAGACTGTTTGTGGGATGGAAGTGGCGCGGCAGCTTCAGCAGATAAAGAAGGCTCTCTGTGGGATGGTAGTGGCGTGGCAGCTTCAGCAGATAAAGAAAACTGTTTGTGGGATGGAAGTGGCACGTCGGCTGCAGCAGATACAGAAGGCTGTTTGTGGGATGGAAGTGGCACGGCGGCTGCAGCAGATACAGAAGGCTGTTTGTGGGATGGAAGTGGCGCGGCAGCTCCAGCAGATAA
>CM065685.1:1377319-1379819 GCA_017654935.2 Phymorhynchus buccinoides | reverse complement strand
TGCTACAGTGCTGCGCCATGGAAAATAACTGCCGAGGTATAAGGATGGGGTGATATTAAAGAAGAAGACACCTTGTGGTGTGCAGCCATGACAGTGCTACAGTGCTGCGCCATGGAAATAACTGCCGAGGCATAAGGATGGGGTGATATTAAAGAAGAAGACACCTTGTGGTGTGCAGCCATGACAGTGCTACAGTGCTGCGCCATGGAAATAACTGCCGAGGCATAAGGATGGGGTGATATTAAAGAAGAAGACACCTTGTGGTGTGCAGCCATGACAGTGCTACAGTGCTGCGCCATGGAAATAACTGCCGAGGCATAAGGATGGGGTGATATTAAAGAAGAAGACACCTTGTGGTGTGCAGCCATGACAGTGCTACAGTGCTGCGCCATGGAAATAACTGCCGAGGCATAAGGATGGGGTGATATAAAACAAGACGAAACTAGCATATTGACAAACAAATGAAAAAAAACAGATTTAAAGAAGAAAAAAGAAAAAAGAAAGAAAACAGACAGGCAAGAGGCTCAGCATATGATATATAAACTCTCTCTCTCTCTCTCTCTCTCTCTCTCTCTCTCTCTCTCTCTCTCTCTCTCTCTCTCTCTCTCTCTCTCTCTCTCTCTCTCTCTCTCTCTCTCTCTCTCTTTCTCATGTACAAAGTACACTATGACTTAGCTCCACAATACTTGAAAATCTACTTGCACAAGCCTCACATCGCTATGGTTCAAGTAACTATATTCTACCACACACAAGAATAGATAAATTCAAGTCAAGTTTTACTTTCTCGGGTTCCTTCATATGGAATTCCCTTCAGTCCGACATTAGATTATGCTCCTCTATCTCAATCTTCAAAACGAGTCTCCGAGAGACACTTACATTCGACCCTCCATGATTTTTTTGTGATTTTGTTTTCCTTCTTTCTTTCTTTCTTCATATATCCCGATACGCTATATTGCTAATTACGATGTCATGTATTCACATCACTTTGTTTGTTTACTATTCTCCAACAATGTGCTAAAATCAATGTTTAAATTGTCCGCACTTTATTGCTAATTGCTACCGGTTTCATACCATAGGCTGCATTAGTTTGCCCTGTTCTAAAATGTATAGTTCTTTTATACGTGCTTCGACATATATCTGTGCGCATGTGCATGTATTCTTGCGTGTGCCGCGCGCACGTGCAGGTGTGTGCGTGTATGGTTACACGCATGTATGCCCGCACAAGTATTAACAATTATACCTGTGCGTACGTAATTCTATAAATTCGTATTTCAACCTGTCTGTATCATAATACCTGCTTTGCTACCTTTATGTTCAATTATGTATGTGTAATTTTATGCCTTGCCATGTTTGTATTCTATGTTCGTGTATGTACAAAGGTGCTACCTTTATGTTCAAATCTGTATGTGTAATATCATGCCTTGCCATGTTTGTATTCTATGTTCGTATATGTACAAATGTGCTACCTTTATGTCCAAATCTGTATGTGTAATATCATGCCTTGCCATGTTTGTATTCTATGTTCGTATATGTACAAAGGTGCTACCTTTATGTTCAAATCTGTATGTGTAATATCATGCCTTGCCATGTTTGTATTCTATGTTCGTGTATGTACCAAGGACAGATTGGAAGACTAGGCGTTGCCTAAAATCTTTATCCTTGCAAAATAAAATAAAGTTCAAGTTTTCAAGTTTTCAAGTTTCTCTCTCTCTCTCTCTCTCTCTCTCTCTCTCTCTCTCTCTCTCTCTCTCTCTCTCTCTCATCTTCTCTCTCTCTAACCTCTCTCTTTCTGTTCGTAAAATTCTCATTCACTCTCTCTGTCTGTCTCTCTCTCTAGTTGTGTTTCTCTCTCTCCATCCTCTCATTTACTTGAACTAACCATAACTTTGTGTTCGTAAAATTGGCATTCACATGCTTTGTTTGTTGTAGTAGTAGTTGTGTTTGTGTTGTCCATCCCCAATCGCCCAGACGTTCCCTCCCCTAGGCTGGCCGACAATGAAAGGGAGGGAACTGTGTTGTCCATCCCCAATCGCCCAGACGTTCCCTCCCCTAGGCTGGCCGACAATGAAAGGGAGGGAACTGTGTTGTCCATCCCCAATCGCCCAGACGTTCCCTCCCCTAGGCTGGCCGACAATGAAAGGGAGGGAACTGTGTTGTCCATCCCCAATCGCCCAGACGTTCCCTCCCCTAGGCTGGCCGACAATGAAAGGGAGGGAACTGTGTTGTCCATCCCCAATCGCCCAGACGTTCCCTCCCCTAGGCTGGCCGACAATGAAAGGGAGGGAACTGTGTTGTCCATCCCCAATCGCCCAGACGTTCCCTCCCCTAGGCTGGCCGACAATGAAAGGGAGGGAACTGTGTTGTCCATCCCCAATCGCCCAGACGTTCCCTCCCCTAGGCTGGCCGACAATGAAAGGGAGGGAACTGTGTTGTCCATCCCCAATCGCCCAGACGTTCCCTCCCCTAGGCTGGCCGACAATGAAAGGGAGGGAACTGTGTT
>CM065685.1:1367319-1372319 GCA_017654935.2 Phymorhynchus buccinoides | reverse complement strand
TATAGAGTCTTCAGGATTGGACAACTGATATAGAGAGTCTTCATGATTGGACAACTGATATAGAGAGACTTCAGGATTGGACAACTGATAGAGAGAGTCTTCAGGATTGGACAACTGAAATAGAGAGAGAGACTTCAGGATTGGACAACTGATATATAGTCTTCAGGATTGGACAACTGATATAGAGAGTCTTCAGGATTGGACAACTGATATAGAGAGAGTCTTCAGGATTGGACAACTGATATAGAGAGAGTCTTCAGGATTGGACAACTGATATAGAGAGAGACTTCAGGATTGGACAACTGATATAGAGAGAGTCTTCAGGATTGGACAACTGATATAGAGAGAGTCTTCAGGATTGGACAACTGATATAGAGAGAGACTTCAGGATTGGACATCTGATATAGAGAGTCTTCAGGATTGGACAACTGATAGAGAGAGAGTCTTCAGGATTGGACAACTGATATAGAGAGAGAGACTTCAGGATTGGACAACTGATATAGAGTCTTCAGGATTGGACAACTGATATAGAAAGTCTTCAGGATTGGACAACTGATATAGAGAGACTTCAGGATTGGACAACTGATATAGAGAGAGTCTTCAGGATTGGACAACTGATATAGAGAGAGTCTTCAGGATTGGACAACTGATATAGAGAGAGACTTCAGGATTGGACAACTGATATAGAGAGTCTTCAGGATTGGACAACTGATATAGAGAGAGTCTTCAGGATTGGACAACTGATATAGAGAGTGTCTTCAGGACTGGACAACTGATATAGACAGAGTCTTCAGGATTGGACAACTGATATAGAGAGAGACTTCAGGATTGGACAACTGATATAGTGAGAGTCTTCAGGATTGGACAACTGATATATAGAGAGAGTCTTCAGGATTGGACAACTGATATATAGAGAGAGTCTTCAGGATTGGACATCTGATATAGAGAGAGTCTTCAGGATTGGACAACTGATATAGAGAGAGTCTTCAGGATTGGACAACTGATATAGAGAGAGACTTCAGGATTGGACAACTGATATATAGAGAGAGACTTCAGGATTGGACAACTGATATAGAGAGAGACTTCAGGATTGGACAACTGATATAGAGAGAGTCTTCAGGATTGGCCATCAAGTCATCCGGATCCACGGTCTTATCAAATCAAACATTCTGCCACAGTTGATGGCGAATTAAAACAAGATGATGCAATTCTAGCACCATGCCTCCCCACATATACTGGACATGTGTGGTCACCACTTCAGGACTGGGAAGATTCAGATAACATTGAAACGTGTCATTTCAGGATTGAGATAATGTTTTTATTTCCACCGATGAAGTCCCAACATGATGTAGCACTGACCTCTTCTGGCCACTGGTCAACCAACACGGTCAGTGTCACGTTGTCTGGTTGAACTTCAGGTTGTTGTATTCCAACACTTACCTCTGCCGGCCACTGGTCAACCAACACGGTCAGTGTCACGTTGTCTGGTTGAACTTCAGGTTGTTGTATTCCAACACTTACCTCTGCCGGCCACTGGTCAACCAGCACGGTCAGTGTCACGTTGTCTGGTTGAACTTCAGGTTGTTGTATTCCAACACTCACCTCTGCTGGCCACTGGTCAAACAACACGGTCAGTGTCACGTTGTCTGGCTGGTTGAACTTCAGGTTGTTGCTGTTGTACTTCAAAGGCTGGTGGAACAGGAACACATGCTCGTTGGCCCTGAAAGAAAACAAGAACGTTTTAAATGTATGTTTGATGAAATACAGATCAAAATTGGCAGTTCTGATCAATCATGTAAATCAAATCAATCAATCAATCAATACATCAACCAATCAACCCACCCACCCATCCATCCATCCATCCATCCGTCCATCCATCCATTCATCCATCCACAAATCAACCAACCAACCAATCAAACAATAAATCAGCCAATCATTAATCAATCAAACAAACCATAATTTCATTCAATCAATAATTCATTCATTCACCCAAGCAAGCAATAAAGTACTTAAGCAATTCATCAATCAACCATTCATTCCCGATCATTCAATCAATCAATCAATTAGCCAATCAATCCATCCATCAATCAAGAACCAATCGAACAATCAATCAATCAACGAAACTATCAATCAGTCCATCCATCCATCCATCCATCACTCCACCAATCAATTAATCAATCAATAATCAATCAATTACTCAACCAATCAATCAATCAATTAATGAAACAATCGATCAATCAATATATCAGTCAATCAATCCATCCATCCATCAATCCATCAATCAATTGAACTCAACCACCAATCAGGGTACATAATTGGGAAGGTGGTTTTTTTTCCGTATAGTGTTGTGGTTAAACAGAATCTGGAATCTATATTTAAGCTTTAATTTTGGTGCTCACGTGTTCGGAGGATAGATGAGGTCAGGGGTAGCATCTTCACTTGCTTTTGTTCTCAATCTCTCATTTTGAGCTTTACATTATTTGCTGTTTCATCTTGATGTTGGGTTCAGTAAATAGACCTGTATCATTGATCTTAAGTAAAACGATGTAAGAACAAATTAAACAAATTAATTAAAACGCTTTAATGATACTTCCTTACCTCCCCAGACCGGAGATGACGAGCCTCATGACGTAATCACACTGGTCGGCGCATGCCGAGTTGTTTCCCTTTGGCAAGGGATCGCAGCAGTGGCCGTCATAAGTTGTGCCCCTTGGATTGTGGAAGCTGAGTAACTGAATACTGAGCACTCCCCGACAGTGACTGGGGACAACCTACACGACAAACAGGAACTAACTACATTACATGACCACATTGCGCAGTGGCTGGGAACACCCTACACGACAAACAGGAACTAACTACATTAAATGACCACATTGCGCAGTGGCTGGGGACAACCTACACGACAATCATGAAATAACTACATTACATGACCACATTGCGCAGTGGCTGGGAACACCCTACACGACAAACAGGAACTAACTACATTACATGACCACATTGCGCAGTGACTGGGAACAACCTACACGACAAACAGGAACTAACTACATTAAATGACCACATTGCGCAGTGACTGGGAACAACCTACACGACAAACAGGAACTAACTACATTAAATGACCACATTGCGCAGTGACTGGGAACAACCTACACGACAAACAGGAACTAACTACATTACATGACCACATTGCGCAGTGACTGGGAACAACCTACACGACAAACAGGAACTAACTACATTAAATGACCACATTGCGCAGTGACTGGGAACAACCTACACGACAAACAGGAACTAACTACATTAAATGACCACATTGCGCAGTGACTGGGAACAACCTACACGACAAACAGGAACTAACTACATTACATGACCACATTGCGCAGTGACTGGGAACAACCTACACGACAAACAGGAACTAACTACATTAAATGACCACATTGCGCAGTGACTGGGAACAACCTACACGACAAACAGGAACTAACTACATTAAATGACCACATTGCGCAGTGACTGGGAACAACCTACAAGACAAACATGAACTAACTACATTACATGACCACATTGCGCAGTGACTGGGAACAACCTACACGACAAACAGGAACTAACTACATTACATGACCACATTGCGCAGTGACTGGGAACAACCTACACGATAGACAGGAACTAACTACATTAAATGACCACATTACGCTTTGGTTTTTTTTCCTTTTCTTGTGTGTTTGTGTGTTTGCTTATTTTCTTCTACTATCACCTAATGCTATACTGAAGTAAAACATCACTACAAAATGAAGTGTAGAGTACTAAATGCTAAGGAGGCTAACGCACACACACAACAGTTACTGTGGCGGTATGGAAGCCGATGAGGTTTAACCGAGGCGTGGCTACTGCTACACCTATCTGTATTGTTAAAAACTCGGGACTTTACTGGTGTTGCACTGCCTCCGGGCATTGCCTCCAGTATTGTTCCCACCATCTTTGTATCTACAAATGTCCCATATGTGTCTGTTCCAGACCGAGAGGACGTAAAACACCATTTTTCATTCATTCACACACACAACATAGTATTAATACTGCGCTAAATCTTGATTGGAATCAAATCGAAGCGCACATATACGTTAAACATCCATAACTTATTCAAACAAAAACGCTATGCAAACACGAACAAGAAGATAACAGACACACACACGTTTGAGAATTAGACCTAAGAACGGAACAGAGAGAGAATAATGTTCAATGACGGGGGGCAAGGTGGGCTTTGAGGTTTGATTTGAAAGCAGACTGGGTCGGTCGTAACTGTATTCAATGTAATGATAGATGCAACGGGAAAACATTACACAAACGTGTTACTTTCTCGTCCAGGGATATTGAAAGTCTAATCCATAGACTATGGTTGAATTCATTGAAAACGAAATATTCAATAATATTAAATGTATGTGTGGTGAATCCTTGAGTGTCAGTCATTTACTGATTCATTGTCCATTAGAAAGAGAACTTTTCCAGAATTCGGGTATTGACGGTTTTACTGATGGATCGACACCATTGTCTCTACCCAGTATTCTAAACAATTATTCTATTCTTGATTCAGTTTGTAAATGTTTATTAAGTAGTTCACTTAATATTTATCTCTAACATTGTTCATTGTTCGGCTACATTCTGTATGTGTACGTTTAACATTTTAATGAGGTGGGGGGTGGAGGGAGCTATGATTAAGCCTGCATAGCTATCCTGTTACTTACTTTAATGCATACACACACTCACAGGCACATCCACACACACTCACCACACCAACATCACAACACAATATAATGTCTGAATCACTTTTAGTCGAAGGACGTTAAATTGAGTAACACACACACATACACACACACACACACACACACACACATGATATTTACGTTACGCCCATTTATCATATGGGACCTTGTACTGATCATGTGGAATAAATTACCACCATATCTGTCTCTCTCTCTCTCTCTCTCTCTCTCTCTCTCTCTCTCTCTCTCTCT
>CM065685.1:1359819-1364819 GCA_017654935.2 Phymorhynchus buccinoides | reverse complement strand
ATAACGAACAAGAATGTCTTGATGAAAGCATCTCAAAACTCGTCTCTTGAATACACAACTTTATTTTCAAAGATTCATGAGAAAATTATAACCTTTGCTAGTATCAGATGTACCTTTTGTTTCTATGCTGTGTACTGTTCATCGTCAGTGTCTATAGGCCTTTTCAACTAGGATTATTAACGCCCTTGACAGTGAGAGTAATTGCTCTTGCTGGTCAGTACTGACAAGGGCATTCACTCTTGCGAAAGGCAGCCATTTAGTGGCATCAAATAGGGGTTATTGGCGAGAGTTATCCCCCTGTCTGGTCAGTACTGAACCATCTTCCCCCACCCTCCAAGGTCATTCACTCTTGCAAAAGGTGTTCGTTGCAGACCCCAATATACTGTGCGTGTCATGGGACAAACCTGATATTGCAGTACCTCCAGGACCTGCACTATGATAGTTGTGGTGGCTGGTTGATGGCTCGTCCCACATGTGCTCTTTGTAGCGGAGCGGATGTGCCAGCCAACTTCCATTCACACTGTGCGTGTATTGTCTATGTGCATGGAATGCATGTCATAAAGCATTCATTGTTCGTATCATCTTTGTTTCTGTTACATTTACTTCGTTCATGCTATGGATGGTTTGAGGTCAAAACAAAAAGGCGAATAAAATGTTGCTTATATAATGTTCCGTCTACAGGAGTCAGGGTTGTTTTCTGTCTCGTCTTATCTGTGCCTCCTTCTCCACCTCCCCCCTCTTTTATATACTATTTGTTTATTTATTGATTTATTTACTTAATTATCTATTTTGCTTCGCAATATTGAAGACTGACATATCATTATCTACTTAAACTTGAAACTGAATGCGAGTGTGTTTCTGGTTGTCTTGATACAGAATATTAAATGGAAATGTCGACACTGATACCGAGCTGTTTGTTTTGATGTGTCTCCCTCCTCAGACCTGTCTTTACAATTGGAGGGACAGAGAGGAAGGAGGTGGGGGTGGGTGAGGGGGGTGGGAGATAGCTGGTTCGTTAGCAAGACAAAAAATAATCTATGTCTGTCCGTGAGTCTGTCTATCTGTCTGTCTGTCTGTCTGTCTGTTTGCCTGTCTGTCTATCTGTCTGCCTGTCTTCCTGTCTGTCTGCCTGTTTGTCTGTCTTTGCGCGTATCTATTTGTCTACCAAAGTCGTTGTTTACGATTGTGTTTCTCGGTTTCAAAGATTATGTCTCTGTCTCTCTCTCTCTCTCTCTCTCTCTCTCTCTCTCTCTCTCTCTCTCTCTCTCTCTCTCTCTCTCTCTCTCTCTCTCCTCCTCTCTCTCTCTCTCTCTCTCTCTCTCTCTCTCTCTCTCTCTCTCATAAGGCGTAGGGGGGTGGTGCCAACGTTAGTCCATTTGATGTCCAGTCTTTGCTCTTGCCGTGTATATTGGAACTGACGTCTACATGAAGAGTGGACAGAGACGCTGACATACAGTCAAAGAGAGAGAGAGAGGGAGGGAGAGAGAGAGGGGGGGAGACACAGAGAGAGAGAGAGAGAGGGAGAGAGAGAGAGAGAGAGAGAGAGAGAGAGAGAGAGAGAGAGAGTGAGAGAGAGAGAGAGAGAGAGAGAGAGAGAGAGATATATATATATATATATACAGAGAGAGAGAGAGAGAGAGAGAGAGAGAGAGAGAGAGAGAGAGAGAGAGAGAGAGAGAGAGAGAGAGAGAGAGAGAGAGAGAGAGAGAGAGAGAGAGAGAGAGAGAGAGAGAGAGAGAGAGAGAGAGAGAGAGAGAGAGAGAGAGAGAGAGAATCTTTTTCATTGATGGAAAAGAATAAACACCAAGCTTTTTTATTTCATCTATATCATGAGAAAACGCAATAGTCAGGAATCTTATGTCATCTCGCTCAATATGTTTGCTAACATTGAATTTTTTGTTTTGATGGATTGGTTTGGATACCCGTAGCCTACAAAAAGATAGAGTTCAAGGTTACCCAGCCCTCTACCTCCTTTGGTGGAGGGGGTGAATCTGGCCTATAAAAAAACCCATACTGGGCAGAGTCCAGTTCTGTTCTTTCTGTAATTTCACATACTGTTTGCAACAGGTTGACCAAATTTAGGCTTTGAATGATTCTGAGTGTTTTTGTATGTCTTTTTGTTGTTCAGTAGTTAGAGTAATGCAAAGAAACTCTACGGAGAGCTGGACAAAAGTGGATCTTCACAGCAAACGCCCCACCCCACCCCAAAAAAAAAAAAAAAGAAAAAAGAGCCAGTGTTTGCGCCTTGAACTCCTTACACTTGCAGGCAAAGGCCTGCCCATGCCCAGATCACGAGTCTTCTTACTGTTCAGTAATTCAAACAATATATTTTTGGGAACAGTTTCGATTTCATAGACATATAAAATGGGTTTATATTGGAGTCCAACATGCTATATTGTGAAAGCAGCAAGTGGTCCAATGTTAGCATTGCTGGCTGTTGTTTGTTAGCTTTAATAGACTTACAATAAGAATAAATAAAGCAGCAAGTGGTCCAATGTTAGCATTGCTGGCTGTTGTTTGTTAGCTTTAACAGACTTACAATAAGAATAAATGAAGCAGCAAGTGGTCCAATGTTAGCATTGCTGGCTGTTGTTTGTTAGCTTTAACAGACTTACAATAATAATAAATAAAGCAGCAAGTGGTCCAAAGTTATCATTGATGGCTGTTGTTTGTTAGCTTTAACAGACTTACAATAAGAATAAATGAAACCCATGCAGCGCTCTTCGATGACAAAAATCATCATCAGAGCGCTTTACAAAATTAATAATAGCCTATAAGCCTATGTCTCTATTATTATAATATTATAATATACGAATACAGCTTATGATCCAAGATTAACTCAGGTGAGTTGAAGGGAGAGGGGGGGGACGCTGTGTCCTTGTGACGCTGTCCCGCTCAATCAATATAATCCAAATTGTGCTTTCTGAATTATTCCAGCCCTTTTGAACAGATTCTTTCAAATCATATTTTTTTAAACGTTTCCACGTGTAAAAAAAGCATAATTCGGTAGGAAACCTTAACATTGATTTCATTTAACAAACAAAAATACATTGAACTATATAAAGTGTTAATTTGAGGATTCATAAGAAACAAACTTTTAACTATTTTGCGATGCTTAGCATAGCTCGTGCACCACCTCTACTCTCATAACTATTCTTCAAACAGGTAAAACCAAAAGACAAATCCAAAACGAGTACTAATCCATTGTCAATGTTACACGCCTCACGTATTGATGGTTAATAACACGTGTGTATATTATAAGGTTCATGTTTCCTGCCAGAACTTTCCTCATATCCATTATATTCATTCATTAAAAAAAAGTGAGGAAGGAGAATATTCAAACAAAAGAGCTGTGTCATAAATGTTGCATTCAACTTCTCATATAAGTTGTGAAAGCATTATGACCCTACTCATATTGTCATGGAAGACACCAAGCCCCAATCGGAAGGCACAGGGACTCATGCCATGACATCAGCATACAGCAGAGAACGTGTTTGTTGAAGTAAATGATTCATATCCTGTCGGAAACGGCAAAAACAAAGACAGTCTCAGACCAGCACCATGAGCAGACTGTCATAACAAAATAGGCCTAGAGTCTATTATGCTTGGCTTTAGTAACTGTCCAGTTGCTTTGACGGGCAAATGGAAGAATCAACCAATGTGGACAGAAAAGAGGGAGAACTCATTCATTCAGCATCCATGACCAAAGGGGTCTTACCAACATTATGCTTACACCGGGTTTACTTTAAAACTTTCCCTGGAAGGATGCATATGCGCTGATCATCACATATAATATTAAAATCAAGCAGCGTAATTTTGAGGAAAATAACCCACTGCCATGAAAAGGCTGAGACTACTCATCAAGTCTTGTTTTCAACAGGTGTTAGAAGATTCTTGGTTTCAATAATTTATCTCGAGGTGACTGTGTTTCCATCACCAAAATGTCTTATTTTATGTCTCTGTCAGTCAAGGACTTGAGACACGTCTCAGTACCAAGGTAACAGGGTGAAATGAGATGCATCAGTAAAACCAAAACGTTTTGTCAGGCGACCATGTGAACAGATCTTCCAAGCGTTTTCTAATACTAAGGCCCTGCCCTGGTGAGCAATGAAGGTTTCATCCTCTTCATGGGGGTGGGTTCTCCAAAGTTGCACCGTTTGGTTTTAGAATCACCATGAAAGAGCTTCAGTAATCAATGAGTAAGCATGATGCTGGTAAGACGCCTTTGGTTCATGGGTGCTGATAGCATGTTCTGGAGAGACACACCAAGCTTCCTCTGCGGATGATTATGTAGCTGTTGGTGAGGTGAATTGTAGCTGTTGGTGTAGTAATTGTCTTCTCTCGAGTTTTACTCTTAAGCAATTCGTCCACAGACAGGATTAATTGACCTTCACCGCAACTCGGAATCACAGTCTACCTTTTTTAAAATGAAAGCCTGTAGCAGATCTGAGACTGTTTGCATTGACCATGTTTACCTCATGCTCTAAAGCCATGGCATCAACAATTACAGTAATTATAACATATTGAGGTCATGGTATGATACCTAATGTCATGCGAACGAGACCGTGACGCATTTTCGATAATAAATTGAGTATACTAATCAACCGTTAGCAATTTGTATGATAAATGCATGGTCTCTTGTAAATCATAGTTGGAAGTCCCCTTTGTCCAGTTCTTATCAAAGACCATTATCATGAACATGAAGAATGTTCTGGCTGGAAATATGGACAATGAAACATTCACACATGCTGTTAAACATACAAAAGAAAAACTTAAATATGGGGGACATTTATAGTAGCTTAGTTACTTTTGGGTTTCAGATTTGACTTGACCTGTTTGATGAATAAAAACGAGTGTAACGTTGATGCAGTAGCTGTGTTAAACATCACAAATTGATCAGTGCCTGTTCCTTAAGAACCCTTCGGGCTGACCTTTTCAACAGTTAAAAATTAAGTGTTGATGTAATATAAATGACAATTGCTTCACAGACAGGTGTTTAA
>CM065685.1:1349819-1354819 GCA_017654935.2 Phymorhynchus buccinoides | reverse complement strand
ATTACTACAAGACAGAGACGCCAACATATCACACCTGACTTGATCAAAATAAAAAGCATGACAATGATTTAGACGAGGTTGATCCACTTAAACTGCTTGGGCTGGTCATTGACAACAATCATAATTCCGATTTGTACTAGTAGGATTCCGAATCCAACTGGATTCCCATTTCTACTGTGACATATATGTGGATGTGCCTATGAAGAAAAAGAAATATACGAACTCTTAGAAAACAACATGACCAGCACACACAAAAATATACAGTAGGTTATGTTTCTCGCTCTATGGTCTATAAAAACTCTGTCTCTGATTGTCACTAAAACAAACCCGTGACACTGTAACAGTAACATTACACAACACTTCAAAGCAATTTAAATGACTGTCAAATGTCTTCTTCAATTGATTTGATATAAAATGATTGTCAGCTAATTCTAGTTACAAATGACCTATGTCCAGATGGACCCTGTCATCGGCAGTCCCAGTCTATAAGATTGAACACTAACTGAGCTCTGGTCGTCATCTTCTTACTTCCAGTGATCCATTATATCCTCTAGCTCCCCCCCCCCCCCCCCCCCCCCCCCGCTCTAGCTCACCCGCCTCTAACATGAAACAGACACAGCCGAAGGTGCCAATGGGACCACGGACCTCACTGGCCACACCTGCCCTACCAACACAAGAGCAGCCCTTCTCCAATCATGGAAGCCCGTGTTAAGTTGCAAAGGATGAAGGCATAGACGAGACATTCCGTTCAGTTTCTAGCCTGATTCAGTGGCCTACAGTGGCCACTTCTAGTCAGTCTCCTCTTGGGAGAGAGGAGGAGCTGGATTGCGCTTCCGGTACACATAAACCAGGGCAAACACCGCTGAAACAAAAAAAATAAAAAATGAAGAAATCAAGTTTACAGCATGAAAGGGGTATATATAATCGCTATTTTATTTGTGTTTCATAAAGAAAAGAAAATATTTGACTTGAAATGATCCTAGGCGTACTATATTATACATAGCAACACTATCTAGGGATCACTTATAAAACATCGATTTCAAAAGAAAAAGAATCATAATTTGACCACTGTAAATTGCACCGTTCTGTTCCGTTATGAGTCCAGATTCGATGTGACAGATTGACTTTAGAGTGTGTAATGGTGCCCGGATGAACCGTTCCACCCAAACATGGCTGCTACAGTGGAGGGTCGGTTTGGGCGTGGAGTGGCGTTTCCGTGCATGGCAAAACGGACTTGTATGTGCTGAAAAACAACGCCTTGCGAGTAGACATATATCGGTACGAGATTCTCCACCCCATAGTCCATCTCTGCACAGGCATATTTGGCGCGGACTTCATTTTCATTTTCATGGATGACAATGACCGCTATCATCGTGCACGTCATGCCAACCAGCACCTGCAGGATGAGGGAAAGTGTATGAATGCAGTGGCCAGCGTGCTGTCGGGACCCGAATCCCATTGAACATGTCTGGGACATTGTCGGACAAGCCGTACAAGCACGAGATCAGCATCCTCGTACAGTCCATGAACTCGGGGTGGCTATCCAGGAAGAGTGGGCCAGGATCCCTCAGCAGCGGACCAGAAACACGAGAATGCAGCATGAGGTGGTGTTGTAGGGCAGTGATCGAGGCCCGAGGTGATCACACTCCTTATTCACAGTCAATTAATGGTGATTTTCACACCAATGACCACTGATCTATTATGATGACCTTTTCCTCCCATGCCGTTTCAGGTGGATTTCTGGGGTAGTGTGAATTGTCAGTTCATGGTCGTTCGTCATGCGATACAATTTTCTTAAACGGATTTTGTTTGAATTAAATGATGTTCACAGAACGTGGTTTGCCCGTTTATGGGTGAATATAATGTTTATCTTGTAGGCGATGTCATACTATGTTGAATATACCATACCTAGCGAGTGCTACTATGCATAGTTGCTCACGCACGCATAGACAGGTGCGCATATTCGCAGGCATGTGGATGCATACAGGGTTCATTATACTTCCGTCGAACGACTGTTAGTCGAACACGACGTTTTCGTGATCCATAGTTGGTCGAACACAACATACAGTTCGTCGACAAGACATTTCGTCGTCGCGCGCGCGCACAAACACACACACACACACACACACACACACACACACACACACACACACACACACACACACACACACACACACACACACACACACGCACGCGCGCACGCACACACACACACACACACACCACACAAACACATACACACAGACACACACACACACATACTTGTTTACTGAGGGACTTGACTTCACTTGACTTCACACACACACACACACACACACACACACACACACACACACACACACACACACACACACACACACACACACACACACACGCACGCACGCACACGCACGTACGCACGCACACGCACGCACGCACGCACGCACGCACGCACGCACGCACGCACGCACGCACGCACGCACACACACACACACACACACACACACACACACACACACACACACACACACACACACACACACACACACACACACACACACACACACACACACACACACACACACACACACACACACACACACACACACACACACACACACACACACACACACACACACACACACACACACACACACACACACACGTGGTGTCATATAAAACCTTGTATTGATTTTAAAGGGCAATAAACATTGATTATGATTATGATTCACACACACACACACACACACACACACACACACACACACACACACACACACACACACACACACACACACACACACCACACACACACACACTTGACGAGAAAAGGGGGGGGGGGGGAGAAAGAGAGTGAGGGAAGGACATGCAGACTGACCAGCACACAGAGCAGTCAGTGTGTTCCTGCATTGTGCCCAATATAACAGACCTCTGTGCATGCTGGCCAGTTCCTCTCTGAAATATATACATCATCATCATTGATCATCATCAGCAGCATTATTATTGATCAGCATCATCAGCATCAACACCATCATCATCCGCAGCAGCATCACCATAATGATTGATCATCAGCATCACCATTGATCATATCATCACCATCATCACCATCATCACCATCATCATCATCAGCATCATCATCAGCAGCATCAGCATCTTCATCATCAGCAGCATCAGCAGCATCATTGATCATCAGCAGCAGCATTATCATTGATCATCATCATCACCATAATCAGCATCAGCATCACCATAATCATTGATCATCATTGATCATCATCATCACCATGATCATCATCATCATCACCATAATCATTGATCATCATCATCACCATAACCATTGCTCATAATCATCATCATCATCATCATCATCACCATAATCATTGATCATCATCATCAGCATCATCATTGATCATCATCATCACATAATCATTGAACGTCAGCAGCAGCAGCATCATTGATCATCATCATCACCATAATCATTGATCATCATCATCACCATAATCATTGATCATAATCATCATCATCACCATTGATCATCATCAGCATCAGCATCATTATTGGTCATCATCAATAGCATCATCATTGATCATCATCATCATCATCATCATTATTGATCATCATCATCATCATCATCATCATCATCATCATCATCATCACCATCGTCACCACCATCATCATATCCGATCATCATCATCACCGATCATCAACATCATCATCATCGTCGTCATCATCATCATCATCATCATCATCATCATCACCATCATCATCATCATCATCATCATCATCAACATCATCATCATCATCATCATCATCATCATCATCATCATCATCATCATCATCACCATCATCATCATCATCATCATCATCATCAACATCATCATCATCATCAACAACATCATCATCATCATCATCATCATCATCAACATCATCATCATCATCATCAACATCATCATCATCAACATCAACATCAACAACATCATCATCATCAACAACATCATCATCATCATCATCATCATCATCATCACCATCACCATCAACATCATCATCATCATCATCAACATCATCACCATCACCATCAACATCATCATCATCATCATCAACATCATCATCATCAACATCAACATCATCAACATCATCATCATCATCAACATCATCATCATCATCAACAACATCATCATCATCAACAACATCATCATCATCAACAACTACAACAACATCTTTTCTTTTCTTTTGTTCTTCTTATATTACTGTACCTCACTCCTTGCTGGCTGTCCCTCAACTCTTATCTCTAATATCCAACGGGTCCCAGCGGACATGGGAGATGATTTGACGCTTCTGTCTGATAATGATGAGTAATGATTTAGATTGTTTTAAAATGTAGCTGCATATGGCTAATTGCGGACCATTCTGTGAGTTTGTCAAAATTGCCCTGTAAATAAGTAAACACGTTATCTACTTTACTATCACTAGTGTGTATAGTTGTATCATCCGCAAACATTTCAGTGGGGGTGAAGGAAACAGTACAGAAACAGAGAGAGAGCGAGAGAGAGAGAGAGAGAGAGAGAGAGAGAGAGAGAGAGAGAGAGAGAGAGAGAGAGAGAGAGAGAGAGAGAGAGAGAGAGAGAGAGAGAGAGAGAGAGAGAGAGAGAGAGAGTAAAATGAATCATAAATTTAAGAGATGGATATAATGTGGCATGGAAGTTTTTTGTGCTCGTGATTTCAGTTTGAGAGTTCGATACCTGCGTCCTTATGGCAACATTTCTAATGGTGGACGAGAACATGACTATCATCAGGACAATTCATAATGGTGGACGGGAACTTGACTATCATCAGGACAATTCATAATGGTGGACGGGAACTTGACTATCATCAGGACAATTCATAATGGTGGACGGGAACTTGACTATCATCAGGACAATTCATAATGGTGGACGGGAACTTGACTATCATCAGGACAATTCTTAATGGTGGACGAGAACATGACTATCGTCAGGACAATTCATAATGGTGGACGAGAACATCAC
>CM065685.1:1334819-1344819 GCA_017654935.2 Phymorhynchus buccinoides | reverse complement strand
TTGACGTGTGACCTTGAAAACTAGCAAAATCTACTCAGCAAAATCTACTACTTGGAAATCTTCTCAGCAACATAGGGACAGTCAGCAGCAGAAACAGTAAGATAGTGACAGTATGCAGCAGCAGCAATATATATCACAGTCATCCCCCGAAGTCGGAGTGTGGCTGCCTAACTCCGCGGGTGATTATCGAATGCTACATTCGATAACTTTTCAATCTATTTTTGTTTTGTCTGACACAGCCTTGAGCCAAGGCGTTGTATTCTAGTGGATGTTCTTCTTCAAACAAACGTCTAAGAGCGCCTGCGAAAGCAAACCTGTGGAGTTATGATATCGCATATTATATGAACACAGGCATGCAGCTACTTTGGTCAAGGACGCGCATTTGTGCGCGTGCACGCAAGCACATACGCACGTCACACACACACACACACACACACACACACACACACACACACACACACACACACACACACACACACACACACACACACACACACACACACGCGCGCGCGCGCGCACGCACGCACACGCACACGCACACGCACACACAAACATACACACGCACGCACGCACGCACGCACGCACGCACGCACACCCACACGCACACGCACACGCACACGCACACGCACGCACGCACACGCACGCACGCACACACACACACACACACACACACACACACACACAACAACAACAACAACAACAACAACAACAACAACATACAGTATTACAACAACAACAACAACAACAACAACAACAACATACAGTATTACAACAACGGCAACAACATACAGTATTTATACGGCGCTAAGTCTTCATAGGAATCATATCGAAGCGCACACACACGTTGAACATTCACAACGAATTCAAACAGACACACAAAGAAACACAAGAAGATAACAGACACACACGTATGATAAATAGACCTAAAGGGAAGAAAAGGGGGTGAAAGAGAGAATGATCTTCAATGACGGGGAGACATATGGGGTTTGATTTGAAAGCAGAGATGGTCGGTCGCTGACGGAGGGAAAGAGGAAGTTTGTTCCAAGACGTTTGTCACAAAACAGCAGAAGAGCACCGACCAACTGTTGAAAGTTTATACCTAGGGATCTGGAGAGAAAGAGGGTCATAAACTGAACGTAATGTGCGAGCTGGCGTATAGATGGAAATATTGTCGCAGAGGTAAGATGGAGCAGCTTTACGGATATATTTAAAGCAAATAGTGTTTAATTTATACTCAGTTCTGTCTGCCACAGGAAGCCATTGCAAAGAACGGAAAAGAGGGCTACCATGATCAAACTTCTTCTTCCTGAGGACAAGACGAGCAGCTGTGTTTTGAATACACTGGATACAAGATAGAGAAGAGACTGATAGGCCAGAAAGAAGAGCATTACAGTAGTCAAGACGAGATATGATGAGGGAAGTAACAAGCTTTGCTGTGGTTTCATCCGATAGATATTTACGAAGACCACAGCACTGACCTCTGTTGGTGAGGAAGAACACAGCACTGACCTCTGTTGGCGAGGAAGACCACAGCACTGACCTCTGTTGGTGAGGAAGAACACAGCACTGACCTCTGTTGGTGAGGAAGAACACAGCACTGACCTCTGTTGGTGAGGAAGAACACAGCACTGACCTCTGTTGGTGAGGAAGAACACAGCACTGACCTATGTTGGTGAGGAAGAACACAGCACTGACCTCTGTTGGTGAGGAATAACACAGCACTGACCTATGTTG
Source organism: Phymorhynchus buccinoides (assembly GCA_017654935.2). NCBI lineage: Eukaryota > Metazoa > Mollusca > Gastropoda > Neogastropoda > Raphitomidae > Phymorhynchus > Phymorhynchus buccinoides. Next base: position 1,343,085 of record CM065685.1, on the reverse strand, counting down.
GTGAGGAAGAACACAGCACTGACCTCTGTTGGTGAGGAAGAACACAACACTGACCTCTGTTGGTGAGGAAGAACACAGCACTGACCTCTGTTGGTGAGGAAGACCACAGCACTGACCTTTGTTGATGAGGAAGACCACATCACTGACCTCTGTTGGTGAGGAAGACCACAGCACTGACCTTTGTTGGTGAGGAAGACCACAGCACTGACCTCTGTTGGTGAGGAAGACCACAGCACTGACCTCTGTTGGTGAAGAAGAACACCGTGCCCAGTGCCGTGCAGAGGACGATGACGGCAACAGGCAGGCCCATGGTGACCAGCACAACACACACCACGTACACCACCTCCTGCACAGCTGAGGAGAAGAACCAGAGCGACACACACTGGTAACCATGGTGACCTGTCATTTCCGGTATGCGCCGCACCCTGTACATGGCTAACTGGAACACAAGAAACATAATAAAAATGACGATAATAACAATATGTATTCTGAGAACAAAGAAAGCAAAGACACAATCTAATACCCCCCAAAATGCAAAGCTATAAACGAAGTTTGAGATCACTTCACTCCTAAAAGAATCATAACCGAAATCACTGTTGCTTTAGGGCGAAATGACTACTGCCTTGGGCCGAAATGACTACTGCCTTGGGCCGAAGTGACTATAGCAGACCCGTTTACCCCCTACACAAGTCTTGAGTACTCTGGTTAGCTGGAATGAGTAGTTTTGGTGCAAAATGTGTAGTTTTATTAATTTAACCATCAAACAATGTTCACCGAAAATGAGTAGTCAGAGTATTCTTTTCAATTTGGAAGAGGAATAGAGGTCCAAATTGAGTAGAATACTACTCGAAAAGAGTAGAGTAAACAGGTCTGCTAGAGCCTTAGGCAGAAATAACCAATACTACTGTGGACCGAAATGAGTAAACAAACAAGCACACACCCCCAAAGTCAACAACTTGAACAGAAGGTGGCAAGTTTATGGTGGTGTTTTATTTTCCTGAAATGGTATCAATCTCTCCTACACTCGTGACATAAAAGGGTACACAGGCAATGATGTGTTCGACAAACTCTACACTTTTCAACACTATCCAAATATGTAATACCGTGAAAATATAACATGAAAAGAGTGGTAAGGCAGATGGTGTGTGTGTGTGTGTCAAGTCAAGTCAAGTCAAAATTTTATTTCCAGATGGGAACATTGTATAAGCAAAAACATGCTTTTTTTCAACAAGCCATCCATAAAAAATGATGTAAAGAAAAAATAACGAACTAAACATTCCAAAGTAGCGAACAAGAAAAGGAAAATATACAAGTAAACAATTAATTAAAGAAACAAGCAAATATTCCACACACAAAAACAGGAAAAAGGATGGGGACTGGGCGAATAGCATATTATGTACAATATATACATCAACATCAACAACGAAACATTTAAAACATCACATTTACTTACCAAAATATGTTATGTAGGCTACGTTTCCATTATTTCAAATAATTGGAATAAAGTTATCAATTATGTTCTGTTAAAGAGATAAAGTTTCATTTTTGTCTTGAAGTAGTTCTTGTTTTTCATGTTTTTTAAAATGGAGGGTAGTTTCTTCCATAAATGTCCACCCGAATAGAGGAGACTAGATTTGAATAGATTATTATTTGGTCGAGGGAATGAGAGTAAATGGGTGTGTCTGCTTGTGTTTGTCGTAAATGTATCTGTTATCTTTTTTGGAGCATTTCCGTTGACAATATTATGCATGCAGATTGCCTTTTTGAGGAAAAGTCTGTCTTGAAAAGTTAGTATATCTAGTTGTTTGTAGTCTTCATAGGTAAGTGAACTTGATTTTAATAACATTATTTTAATTGCTTTTTTGTACATACGATTGGTAATCTTTAAATTGGTATCCCGTAATGTTGAAGCATAATCGATCATTGAGAGTGTGTGAGCATTAAAGAATAGTTTACGAGAATGGTTATCAAGGAAATGTTTAATCTTAGATAGCTGGAGTATTTTTCTAGACAGACCTTTCCCTAAAGACTTTATATGGTCTGTCCAAGACAGATCATTGTCAATGACCACACCTAATGTTTTATGTGAATCAACTTCTTCAATTTTGTTGCTGCAAATAAATAGTGGTGGAAATTGGGAGTTCATCTTTTGTCTTTTTTGTCTGGTTGATACGTACATGCATTTCGTTTTATTGGCATTAATTGACATGTGATTTAATTGTGTCCAGTTAAAAACATTTTGAGCATCATTTTGAAGTTTGCTTACTAGCCTGTTAGCATTCGTATTACTAGTATGAAGGGATGAGTCATCTGCAAACATTTCACAGTTACTATTGACAAAGCATGGCAGGTCGTTTATATAAACAGTGAACAATAGTGGACCTAAGATAGACCCTTGAGGTACTCCATAGTGGATTGGAAGCAATTCAGACATTTTGTTATTAATTGAAACCAGTTGTTTTCTGTCACACCAAAAATATGACATAATATTTAAAAAAATCAGGAGGAAGGTTATACAGTTCTAGCTTACGCAGAAGGAGTGAATGATTAATAACATCGAACGCTTTTTTTCAAAGTCAAGGAAAAGTATACCAGTAAACTTATTTTCATTTATATTACATAGCAGACTGTCAACAAGCTGTATTAGTGAAGTGTGGCATGAATCATTCTTTCTAAATCCAGACTGATCATCATGAAGTAAATTATTTTTATCTAAATAAGAGAATAGGGATTTTTGTATGTGCTTTTCTAGAGCCTTAGAAAAAGCTGATAAAATAGAAATAGGTCGATCATTAGAAGGGTTAGATCTATCGCCTGATTTATGAATAGGGATTACCTTGGCTTGTTTAAAATGTAACGGAAAACATTGTTTTTCTATACATAAGTTATATAAATAAGTTAGTGAGTCACATATAACTGGGCACGCAATCTGTAGTATGTTAATATCCAAACCATCTATATCGCGTGTCTTTGAATGCTTTAAAGATAAAAGATTTCTGCTGACTTCAAATACTGTCATAGGCTGGAGATTGAAAGGAACATTGATATATTTTGAACTGAGGAACTGTTTTAAATAGGATAAATCATTTTCATTTGATCTATCGCATGTTATAACTTTTTCTTTTATGCTAGCAAAGTGGTTATTTAACTGATCAGCAGAGATATCTGAAACAATTTGCTGACTTCTTGATACTTGTTTGTTAGTTAGCATGTTTATGGCTTTCCATATCTGGCGGGAATCTTTCGTGGAAATTAACATTTGTCGAAAATAATTGCGTTTAGATTTACGTTTCATATTAGTTACCTTATTTCTTTGTTGTCTAAATTCTTGCTGCGTCCCTGATTTCTTTAAGTGAGTTCGTGTATTTCTTTCATCATCGATATCTTTGGTAATCCAGGGTGGTTTAGTTTCTTGTTTAACTCTTTTCTTTATAAAGGCAGCATGTTTATTATACACTACCATAAAAGTATTTAACCAATAATCAGCTGCTTCATTAGGATCTCTAACTTGATATATAACATTTAATTGAGAATTAACTAAGTCTGCTAGTGTGTGTGTGTGTGTGTGTGTGTGTGTGTGTGTGTGTGTGTGTGTGTACGTGTGTGTGTGTGTATATATATATATATATATATATATATATATATATATATATATATATATATATATAATATAATATAAACGTACAAGAATTGAAGAAGAAAAAACAACCACACCATTAAACTTTCCTCTTTATATATATATATATAGTTTGCTTGAAAAAAACTTGTTTTGTGTCCAATATTTAAGTTTGTGAGCCTAAGAAAGAAACTGAATAACTTTAATTTTAACTTTACAATTTATTCTGTGTTCTGAAAAGAATAAAAGAAAATAATGTGCTGATTTACTTTTTCTCCCAATGGGGGAGATAGACAATGCCTATGCAAAGACAGCTGTTTCATCTTTGAGAAAGATTCTTCAGTCTGCATATCGGCCTGCAAAGTATGTCCACAGTGAACATTCAAACTGAGCTAGAAGACTTTCTACAAGAGAAAAGTTGTCCTCTTTGCACCAGATTGAAAGTCCACAATAAAAGCAAACCAGCACTTGATTAAAAAGAAATGGTAACAATCTTGTGTAAAATAACAAAAATAATAATGTTCTAAAGTTACAATCCCTCGAAGAGAGTAGAAGAGATGGGATGCCATGTTGGTGGATCCAGTGAAGGATTCAATAAGGGAGGTCATAGAAATCGTAGTAAACACCAACATACTCCCGGTGAGGAGGAATGTAGAGATAATATATATATAGTTTGCTTTGATAAAGCTTTTCTGTGTCCAATGTCTTTATTTGTGAACCTCAGAAACAAAACCAGTTAACGTTAACTTTGAGTAATGTTCCGTGTTCAAAATAAATAAATAATGCGTGTTAAAAAAAGAAGAAATAAAATCCTATAGACCAACGATCACCATCAGATGGTGAGCTGTGCAGGACAGATGAATCAAATAATATAGAAAAAGATAACAGCCGCACAAGCCAAACTTCCCACTCCACACAACTCTGTAGGACTAAAAAGTTGTTGCATTTGAAATGCTGAATTGATGAAACTTTTCTGTATCTAATGTATGAATTTGTGAACTTCAGAAGCAAGTTAACGTGATAAAATATTGTGTTACTTTTATAATAAAAAAATAAAATAATAATATATATATATATTAATATAATTTATTAATAATAAAATGTGCTGATTTAATTTTTCTCCCAATGGGGGAGGGACAGTGCCCGATGCAAAGACAGCTGTTTCGTCTTGTGAAAGACTCTTCAGTCTGCATATCGGCTTGCAAAGAATGTCCACAGCGAACATTCAAACTGAGCTAGAAAACCTTTTCCAAGAGAAAGGTTGTCCACTTTGCACCAGATTGAAAATCCACAATAAAAGCAAACCAGCACAAAGTTAAGCCAGACAAAATAAAAATCTTATGTAAAATGAACAACATAATAATGTTCTGAAATTTTAATTCAAAAAACCCCTAATAGACCTGACTAAAGAGGGCAAACTACTGAGGTGATATCCAAATTAAGGATAAAAATAGTAGTATGCTATGGTGGAGGCAAAACGTTGGAAGCCATCCTAGGGATCTGCCAGTCAGGATGTCCTCTAAGAGGAAGAATACAGTTAATAAATAAATCCTATAGACCAACGATCACCATCAGATGGTGAGCTGTGCAGGACAGATGAATCACAGTCCTATATAAATTGTGCTGATTTACTTTATATATTTACTTTTTTTTTTATTTTTTTTTTAATTATTTTTTGAACACGGAACATTACTCAAAGTTAAAGTTAACTGGTTTTGTTTCTGAGGTTCACAAATAAAGACATTGGACACAGAAAAGCTTTATCAAAGCAAACTATTCTGCATTTCAAATGCACTAACTTTTCAGTCCTTCAGAGTAGGGGTACAGAGCTGGCTATTCACTGATATTTTTCTTTCATACTATTTGTATCCTTAATTGGATAGCATCTCAGTAGTCAGCCCTCCCTAGTCATGTCTATTAGGTTTTGAAATTAAAATTCAGAACATTATTATTTTGTTCATTTTACATAAGATTTGCATAAGGTTTTTACTATTTCTGGTTTAACTTTGTGCTGGTTTGCTTTTATTGTGGATTTTCGATTTGATGCAAAGAGGACACCATTCTCTTGTAGAATGTCTTTTTTGCTCGGGTTGGCATCCACTGGCCAGTCAAATTGCAGACCGATCATGCAAACTGATGAGATGAGACCTTCTCTTAGGTCGAAACAGCTGTCTTTGCATAAGGCACTGTCCCTCCCCCATTGGGAGAAAAAGTAAATCAGCACAATTTATATATATATATAAATTGTGCTGGAGGGACAGTGCCTTATGCAAAGACAGCTGTTATATATATATATATATATATATATATATATATATATATATATATATATATACAAAAAGAATAAGAATAAAAACACGGCACTCTCTGACCACTCGTATCGATAAAAGTACCAATAAAAATTCCAATAAAAAGATTTATTGCCACCCGGCCAAATTTTCGCCTAATTCAGGCTTCATCATGGGCTGAAACAAATACAACATACACCCTTAGTTCCCACATAAAACCAGACGATCGAAACAACGCAGCAGAAATAAAAGAAACCATTAATAAGAGATAAAATATGTCTGTAAACGTACTGTAACCATTATATATATATATAGTTTGCTTTGATAAAGCTTTTCTGTGTCCAATGTCTTTATTTGTGAACCTCAGAAAAAAAGAAACTGAGATTTTTCTTTCATGCTATATATATATATATATATATATATATATATATATATATATAGCATGAAAGAAAAATCTCAGTGAATAGCCAGCTCCGTACCCCTACTCTGAAGGACTGAAAAGTTAGTGCATTTGAAATGCAGAATAGTTTGCTTTGATAAAGCTTTTCTGTGTCCAATGTCTTTATTTGTGAACCTCAGAAACAAAACCAGTTAATGTTAACTTTGAGTAATGTTCGTGTTCAAAAAATAAAATTAAAAATTATTTTTTTTTTTTTTTTTTTTTTTTTTTTTTTTTTTAATATAAATTGTGCTGATTTACTTATCAGCACAATTGAGTAAATCAGCACAATTTATATTAAAATTTTTTTTAATTTTTAATTTTATTTTTTGAACACGAACATTACTCAAAGTTAACATTAACTGGTTTTGTTTCTGAGGTTCACAAATAAAGACATTGGACACAGAAAAGCTTTATCAAAGCAAACTATATATATATATATATATATATATATATTATACATCTGAAGAAAAACAAACAAACAAATCCTTTGTAAGTTCTAATTTTTTATCCAAGCTTTCGAGGGGGTAACCCCTCTTTTTCAAGGTACAGAACTGACAAAGGTAGAAACACCACGTAAAAAAGACTTATGACGTAGAACGATGACATTCCATAGAAACTAAGCCAACTAAAATGACGTATCCTTAAACTTTATCATTGCCTTGTCAACACTCCCCCCCCCCACCCCCCACACACCCACACACATATCACCCTCTCCCTACCCTCTCTCCTTTCACTATAAAAAGTGAAAATGTAGGATAAGTCAATACAATTATGAAAAATGAAGTGACAATTAAACCCTATTTAATGAAGAAATGTTTCTTCTAAATTAAAACCAATAATTATGCTAAAACTAAAGACACGATTTGTTTATCAACAAAAGGTATTATTAGGACTGAGCAAAAAGTCTATGACTCTAGTGAATGGAGTGACGTAGAAAAGCAATGAATGGATGACGCAAGTTTTGAATGACGTGATGGTATGACGAAATAGGCGGCACACTTGTTCTGAATGAAACGACGTACATGATCTATCTTTTTATCTCTTCACCATCTTCTTCCCTATCCCCTACTCCTCAAATATCCTCCCCCACTACCATCCTCACTCCCACCCTCACCCCCACCCTCACCCCCACCCTCCAACCTTCTCTCAACCCTACCCTCCCCCTATCCTGCCCCCCCCCCCCCCCCCCGACACACACACACACACACAACCCCCTTATGTTTCCGTGGTCGCCTTTTTTGGCCATCACTTTTTCTTTTTCTTTTGACTTTGTTGTTGATTTCACTTTGTCTTGTCGTTCAGTCCAGTTGGATGTTCTGATCTTAGTTTATGCATCCAGAACTTCTCCCGCTCCTCCCTACGCTTCCTGTCATCCAGGAACTGCTTTTCAATGGGCAGACACCTCATGTCCTGCAGGCAGTGGTCTGGCTGGTTAAAGTGCAGAGTCACCAGGGTTCCCACGTTCTGCCTGATGTGGCTCCTGTGTAGAGCAAAGCGAGTCTTCAGGCTGTTGCCCGTCTCCCCAATGTACTGTGACCTGTATATATTATACTGTGTGTATATATATATATATATATATATATATATATATATATATATATATATATATATATATATAGTTGGTTTTAGTTTAAGTTGTTTTTTTTTTAACAAGAACATTACTCAAAGAGAAAAAGTAAATCAGCACAATTTTATATATATATATATATATATATATATATATATATATATATATATATATATATATATATATATAGTTGTTTTTTGTTGTTGTTTTTTTTGAACAAGAACATTACTCAAAGTTAACTTTAACTGGTTTTGTTTCTGAGGTTCACAAATAAAGACATTGGACACAGAAAAGTTTTATCAAAGCAAACTATTCTGCATTTCAAATGCACTAACTTTTCAGTCCTTCAGAGT
>CM065685.1:1327319-1329819 GCA_017654935.2 Phymorhynchus buccinoides | reverse complement strand
CTGTTTACCCAAATGATGTACCTTGGTTAACTGATGATATTCGCTTATTGATAGAGGAACGTAAGTGCATCCATGCTATAGCAAAGCAAACAAACGATCCTGAAGATTGGCAAAACATTAGAAAATTTCGTAACTATGTCACAACTAAAGAGAGAGAACGACAGTCCAAGTTCTATACTGATATTGATGAAAAGGCATCAGATCCCCAAATTTTGGTCACAAGGACTGGTGGAAGCTAGCAAAATCCTTTTTTGTAGCAAAAAAGGCATTAACAGTGAAGAGATACCCCCCTTACTCTCAAATGATACCCTGTACTATTCTAACAAAGATAAAGCAAATGTATTGAATAACGTTTTCATTGAACAAGCCACTTTAGACAATGATGATGATGAATTGCCACAGATACCATTTGCCAATCATGAAACCAATGAATTAGTACTTACTGAGGAAGACGTTGTATCTGTTATTACAAATTTAGACAAAGCTAAAGCTACTGGCCCAGATCTCATACACAACAAGCTTCTGATGCATGCGCTTTATGTCATAGTCAATCCTCTTACTCAGTTATTCAATCGATGCCTAAATGAAAGTAAATTCCCATCCTTATGGAAAATCGCACACATTTCCCCTATCTACAAAAAAAGGACCTAAAGAACTATGCAACAATTATCGTCCAATTTCACTTCTTAGCTGTCTAGGCAAAGTACTCGAAAGGTGTGTGCACAAGCATGTGTACACATTTTTTAAGACATACAACATAATTACCCCATCCCAATCAGGTTTTACACCAGGTGATTCTACAGTGAACCACCTCTTAGCTACATACAATCACCTCTGTTCTTCATTTGATTGCGGTTTAGCAACACAAACTATTTATTTTGACATATCTAAAGCGTTTGATCGCGTCTGGCACAAAGGACTTATGTACAAGCTGGAGGCTGCGGGAATTAGAGGGAAGTTACTTAATTTGTTTCGCGATTATCTTCATAACCGACAACAATCTGTAGTCATTAAAGGTGAACAGTCTGAATCTGAATCAAAAAGAATTCCGGCAGGTGTTCCCCAGGGTTCTGTCCTAGGCCCCTTGTTATTTTTTTATTGTATATTAATGACATCATCACTGACATTGAATCAATCATCTAACTGTTTGCTGATGACACCAGTTCATCTCTTGCTCTTAATGACCCAATTGTCAGAGTAGAACTCCTCAATTCAGATCTTCGTAAAATTGCACAATGGGCCAAACTATGAAAAATCGAATTCAATGACAAGAAAACAAAACTGCTCAACACTACTCGTGAACACAATCAACTCACACCTCTAACTTTTGGACAGCAGACTTTAGAACCATCAACATTTCACAAACATTTGGGAGTAGTTTTTCAGGATAACTGTAGATGGGATGAGCATATTCGAACTTTAGCTAATAAAGTAAACATGTTGATTGCTTGTCTCAGAAACTACAAATATAGACTAAGCCGTACAGCTCTAGAAACTATGTATAAATCTTCTACCAACTTTTCAGTATGCAGATATTTTATGGGACAACTGTACAGACACACAAGCAAATTCACTAGAAACTTTACATTTGGAAGCGCTCCGTATCATTACAGGAGGAGTAAGCGGAACTAGTCATGCGAAACTGTATAAAGAATCAGGCTTTTGCTCATTAAAAGAAAGACGAAGAAGACACAAATTAATTCAGTTTCACAAAATAGTCAATGGCAAATGCCCTCAATATTTACAAGATCTTCTCCCTTCCTTAATATCCGAGGAAAACCCCTACCATAGACGCCGACCATTAGATAGAATAGTACCACGATCCCAAACCGAACTACATAAACATTCCTTTCTCCCTAGCACTACAAACTTATGGAATAATATTCCAGATACTATTAAAACAATCGATTCTATTAGTCAGTTCAAACGTTATTTATCTCTTACAGATGTCACAGTCCCCCCTTACTATTATGTAGGATCCAGACAGAATCAAGTTAACCATTGTAGACTACGTTTAGGAATGAGCAATATTAACGGTGACTTGTACAACAGACACTTATTAAATAACCCCAAATGTGCATGTCGCCACAATACGGAAGATGCTGAACATTATCTGATGCAGTGTAGACATTATGCTGCTGAAAGAATAAACACGATCTCAACACTTAACCCATGCATCACTAACACCTACACCCTACTCTTTGGCGATCAAAGTTTATCAGTGTCAGAAAACGAACAAATATTCAAAACCGTGCAGCAGTTTATAGAGCTAAGTAAAACGATCTCAACACTTAACCCATGCACCACTAACACCTACACCCTACTCTTTGGCGATCAAAGTTTATCAGTGTCAGAAAACGAACAAATATTCAAAACCGTGCAGCAGTTTATAGAGCTAAGTAAAAGGCTATATATTCAAACCCCTGCTTCCTTTCCAGCTCTTGCATCCTTACCAGTTCATGTTCTCACCTAATATTTTAACTCAGTTAGTTTTGGTGTA
>CM065685.1:1317319-1319819 GCA_017654935.2 Phymorhynchus buccinoides | reverse complement strand
TTGTCTTCAATAAAGCTGCACCAGGCCGCTGGCCCTTGTAATATGTCCCGCTCCCTAGGTTGGTGAAGCATTGTCTTCAATAAAGCTGCACCAGGCCGCTGGCCCTTTATATATGTCCAGCTCCCTAGGCTTGGTGCCGCTGGCCCTGTAATATGTCCCGCTCCCTAGGTTGGTGAAGCATTGTCTTCAATAAAGCTGCACCAGGCCTCTGGCCCTTGTAATATGTCCCGCTCCCTAGGTTGGTGAAGCATTGTCTTCAATAAAGCTGCACCAGGCCGCTGGCCCTTGTAATATGTCCCGCTCCCTATGTTGGTGAAGCATTGTCTTCAATAAAGCTGCACCAGGCCGCTGGCCCTTGTAATATGTCCCGCTCCCTAGGTTGGTGAAGCATTGTCTTCAATAAAGCTGCACCAGGCCGCTGGCCCTTGTAATATGTCCCGCTCCCTAGGTTGGTGAAGCATTGTCTTCAATAAAGCTGCACCAGGCCGCTGGCCCTTGTAATATGTCCCGCTCCCTAGGTTGGTGAAGCATTGTCTTCAATAAAGCTGCACCAGGCCTCTGGCCCTTGTAATATGTCCCGCTCCCTAGGTTGGTGAAGCATTGTCTTCAATAAAGCTGCACCAGGCCGCTGGCCCTTGTAATATGTCCCGCTCCCTAGGTTGGTGAAGCATTGTCTTCAATAAAGCTGCACCAGGCCTCTGGCCCTTGTAATATGTCCCGCTCCCTAGGTTGGTGAAGCATTGTCTTCAATAAAGCTGCACCAGGCCGCTGGCCCTTGTAATAAGTCCCGCTCCCTAGGTTGGTGAAGCATTGTCTTCAATAAAGCTGCACCAGGCCGCTGACCCTTGTAATATGTCCCGCTCCCTAGGTTGGTGAAGCATTGTCTTCAATAAAGCTGCACCAGGCCTCTGGCCCTTGTAATATGTCCCGCTCCCTAGGTTGGTGAAGCATTGTCTTCAATAAAGCTGCACCAGGCCTCTGGCCCTTGTAATATGTCCCGCTCCCTAGGTTGGTGAAGCATTGTCTTCAATAAAGCTGCACCAGGCCGCTGGCCCTTGTAATATGTCCCGCTCCCTAGGTTGGTGAAGCATTGTCTTCAATAAAGCTGCACCAGGCCGCTGGCCCTTGTAATATGTCCCGCTCCCTAGGTTGGTGAAGCATTGTCTTCAATAAAGCTGCACCAGGCCGCTGGCCCTTGTAAGATGTCCCGCTCCCTAGCTTGGTGAAGCATTGTCTTCAAAAAAGCTACACCAGGCCGCTGGCCCTTGTAATATGTCCCGCTCCCTAGGCGTGGTGAAACTTTGTTTGTCTTCATTTTTGGAAACTATTCAAAGGTTTTGATAATATGCATGAACTTGTCTGGCCCACTGTTGGTGTGTGTGTGTGTGTGTGTGTGTGTGTGTGTGTGTGTGTGTGTGTGTGTGTGTGTGTGTGTGTGTGTGTGTGTGTGTGTGTTATTACCATAATCCAAAACATTGTTCGTCTAAAAAGTGTATCAGCTAATCGTAAAATGAATGGTAAAGAAGCTTATAATTATGAATTTCCGAATGGGGATTTAAAAAACTTCAAAGACAAAGCAAACGCAGTTACGAAGCTTCGTGTAAATTGGATTTTAGTAAATCTTCAGAATGATTCAATCTTGTCGTAATATGTGGTTTTAGTTCAGCTAGATGATTGGTGTTTTCTTAACGTATTCAAATTGGGTTTCATGTTAACAACATGCATAGCTTTGTTTGGGTAGTATCGACATCATCAACGTGTCATGGATTGTCGTCTGCAATGAAGGGACAACTGTTTTTCATTTTATGCGCGCCCCTTGATTGCAAACCGGTGACGGTGTTTTGTGTTTGTTTGTTTTCGTTGTTTTAATTAATCTATTTATTACTCTGAATCCACTACAATGAAAGCAATGATGCAGGTGATGTTGATGTTATTGGATTAGGCGACGTTGTGATAAAGCACGGAGAGAGAGAGAGAGAGAGAGAGAGAGAGCGGGAGAGAGAGAGAGAGAGAGAGAGAGAGAGAGAGAGAGAGAGAGAGAGAGAGAGAGAGAGAGAGAGAGAGAGAGAGAGAGAGAGAGAGAGAGGGGGGGGGGGGGGGGGCAGAGACGGAGACAGAAACGAAAACAGAACTAGTCAGAGAGATAGAGACATGTAGACGGCGGGCACATTATACTAATTCAATACAATGTGATTGACTATGTATTCATGCGTGTGCATTTACGTGCACTAATCATTGTGCCACTTTATTTCTTAGTCAATATTCTGAAAGTAGTTGTTTTTGTAATACTTATAGTGCAATGTAATAGCAAAGACGTCTTCCAATGTCCCTGCACTTTGCTTCAGCCCCTCTAGCCCTGCACCCAAGGGAAGTGACAAAGCAGTACTGGTTGTCTCCACACATCTGGTCAACTGTCTAAACAAACGAAGCCTAAAATACAGTGAAGCATTCTTCTTAAATGAATGACAGAGATATTCCAGTATATTTTCCACCAATGGCT
>CM065685.1:1284819-1309819 GCA_017654935.2 Phymorhynchus buccinoides | reverse complement strand
GATGGTGAAGAGTCATTGTCCACCGTAGCATGGGATGGGGAAGAGTCATTGTCCACCGTAGCATGGGATGGTGAAGAGTCATTGTCCACCGTAGCATGGGATGGTGAAGAGTCATTGTCCACCGTAGCATGATGGGGAAGAGTCATTGTCCACCGTAGCATGGGATGTCCACCGTAACATGGGATGGGTAGCAAGAGAGTCATTGTCCACCGTAGCATGGGATGGTGAAGAGTCATTGTCCACCGTAGCATGGGATGGGGAAGAGTCATTGTCCACCGTAGCATGGGATGGGGAAGAGTCATTGTCCACCGTAGCATGGGATGGGGAAGAGTCATTGTCCACCGTAGCATGGGATGGGGAAGAGTCATTGTCCACCGTAGCATGGGATGGTGAAGAGTCATTGTCCACCGTAGCATGGGATGGTGAAGAGTCATTGTCCACCGTAGCATGGGATGGTGAAGAGTCATTGTCCACCGTAGCATGGGATGGTGAAGAGTCATTGTCCACCGTAGCATGGGATGGTGAAGAGTCATTGTCCACCGTAGCATGGGATGGTGAAGAGTCATTGTCCACCGTAGCATGGGATGGTGAAGAGTCATTGTCCACCATGGGATGGGGAAGAGTCCACCGTAGCATGGGATGGTGAAGAGTCATTGTCCACCGTAGCATGGGATGGTGAAGAGTCATTGTCCACCGTAGCATGGGATGGTGAAGAGTCATTGTCCACCGTAGCATGGGATGGTGAAGAGTCATTGTCCACCGTAGCATGGGATGGGGAAGAGTCATTGTCCACCGTAGCATGGGATGGGGAAGAGTCATTGTCCACCGTAGCATGGGATGGGGAAGAGTCATTGTCCACCGTAGCATGGGATGGGGAAGAGTCATTGTCCACCGTAGCATGGGATGGGGAAGAGTCATTGTCCACCGTAGCATGTCCACCGTAGGATGGGGAAGAGTCATTGTCCACCGTAGCATGGGATGGGGAAGAGTCATTGTCCACCGTAGCATGGGATGGGGAAGAGTCATTGTCCACCGTAGCATGGGATGGGGAAGAGTCATTGTCCACCGTAGCATGGGATGGTGAAGAGTCATTGTCCACCGTAGCATGGGATGGTGAAGAGTCATTGTCCACCGTAGCATGGGATGGTGAAGAGTCATTGTCCACCGTAGCATGGGATGGTGAAGAGTCATTGTCCACCGTAGCATGGGATGGTGAAGAGTCATTGTCCACCGTAGCATGGGATGGGGAAGAGTCATTGTCCACCGTAGCATGGGATGGTGAAGAGTCATTGTCCACCGTAGCATGGGATGGTGAAGAGTCATTGTCCACCGTAGCATGGGATGGTGAAGAGTCATTGTCCACCGTAGCATGGGATGGTGAAGAGTCATTGTCCACCGTAGCATGGGATGGTGAAGAGTCATTGTCCACCGTAGCATGGGATGGTGAAGAGTCATTGTCCACCGTAGCATGGGATGGTGAAGAGTCATTGTCCACCGTAGCATGGGATGGTGAAGAGTCATTGTCCACCGTAGCATGGGATGGTGAAGAGTCATTGTCCACCGTAGCATGGGATGGTGAAGAGTCATTGTCCACCGTAGCATGGGATGGTGAAGAGTCATTGTCCACCGTAGCATGGGATGGGGAAGAGTCATTGTCCACCGTAGCATGGGATGGGGAAGAGTCATTGTCCACCGTAGCATGGGATGGTGAAGAGTCATTGTCCACCGTAGCATGGGATGGGGAAGAGTCATTGTCCACCGTAGCATGGGATGGGGAAGAGTCATTGTCCACCGTAGCATGGGATGGGGAAGAGTCATTGTCCACCGTAGCATGGGATGGGGAAGAGTCATTGTCCACCGTAGCATGGGATGGGGAAGAGTCATTGTCCACCGTAGCATGGGATGGGGAAGAGTCATTGTCCACCGTAGCATGGGATGGGGAAGAGTCATTGTCCACCGTAGCATGGGATGGGGAAGAGTCATTGTCCACCGTAGCATGGGATGGGGAAGAGTCATTGTCCACCGTAGCATGGGATGGGGAAGAGTCATTGTCCACCGTAGCATGGGATGGTGAAGAGTCATTGTCCACCGTAGCATGGGATGGTGAAGAGTCATTGTCCACCGTAGCATGGGATGGTGAAGAGTCATTGTCCACCGTAGCATGGGATGGGGAAGAGTCATTGTCCACCGTAGCATGGGATGGGGAAGAGTCATTGTCCACCACCGTAGGATGAAGAGTCATTGTCCACCGTAGCATGGGATGGTGAAGAGTCATTGTCCACCGTAGCATGGGATGGGGAAGAGTCATTGTCCACCGTAGCATGGGATGGGATGGGGAAGAGTCATTGTCCACCGTAGCATGGGATGGGGAAGAGTCATTGTCCACCGTAGCATGGGATGGGGAAGAGTCATTGTCCACCGTAGCATGGGATGGTGAAGAGTCATTGTCCACCGTAGCATGGGATGGTGAAGAGTCATTGTCCACCGTAGCATGGGATGGTGAAGAGTCATTGTCCACCGTAGCATGCATGATGGGGAAGAGTCATTGTCCACCGTAGCATGGGATGGGAAGAGTCATTGTCCACCGTAGCATGGGATGGGGAAGAGTCATTGTCCACCGTAGCATGGGATGGTGAAGAGTCATTGTCCACCGTAGCATGATGGTGAAGAGTCATTGTCCACCGTAGCATGGGATGGTGAAGAGTCATTGTCCACCGTAGCATGGGATGGGGAAGAGTCATTGTCCACCGTAGCATGGGATGGTGAAGAGTCATTGTCCACCGTAGCATGGGATGGGGAAGAGTCATTGTCCACCGTAGCATGGGATGGGGAAGAGTCATTGTCCACCGTAGCATGGGATGGGGAAGAGTCATTGTCCACCGTAGCATGGGATGGGGAAGAGTCATTGTCCACCGTAGCATGGGATGGTGAAGAGTCATTGTCCACCGTAGCATGGGATGGTGAAGAGTCATTGTCCACCGTAGCATGGGATGGGGAAGAGTCATTGTCCACCGTAGCATGGGATGGTGAAGAGTCATTGTCCACCGTAGCATGGGATGGTGAAGAGTCATTGTCCACCGTAGCATGGGATGGGGAAGAGTCATTGTCCACCGATGGGGAAGAGTCATTGTCCACCGTAGGATGGGGAAGAGTCATTGTCCACCGTAGCATGGGATGATGGGAAGAGTCATTGTCCACCGTAGCATGGGATGGGGAAGAGTCATTGTCCACCGTAGCATGGGATGGGGAAGAGTCATTGTCCACCGTAGCATGGGATGGGGAAGAGTCATTGTCCACCGTAGCATGGGATGGGGAAGAGTCATTGTCCACCGTAGCATGGGATGGTGAAGAGTCATTGTCCACCGTAGCATGGGATGGGGAAGAGTCATTGTCCACCGTAGCATGGGATGGGGAAGAGTCATTGTCCACCGTAGCATGGGATGGGGAAGAGTCATTGTCCACCGTAGCATGGGATGGTGAAGAGTCATTGTCCACCGTAGCATGGGATGGTGAAGAGTCATTGTCCACCGTAGCATGGGATGGTGAAGAGTCATTGTCCACCGTAGCATGGGATGGTGAAGAGTCATTGTCCACCGTAGCATGGGATGGGGAAGAGTCATTGTCCACCGTAGCATGGGATGGTGAAGAGTCATTGTCCACCGTAGCATGGGATGGTGAAGAGTCATTGTCCACCGTAGCATGGGATGGGGAAGAGTCATTGTCCACCGTAGCATGGGATCATTGTCCACCGTAGCATGGGATGGTGAAGAGTCATTGTCCACCGTAGCATGGGATGGTGAAGAGTCATTGTCCACCGTAGCATGGGATGGTGAAGAGTCATTGTCCACCGTAGCATGGGATGGGGAAGAGTCATTGTCCACCGTAGCATGGGATGGTGAAGAGTCATTGTCCACCGTAGCATGGGATGGGGAAGAGTCATTGTCCACCGTAGCATGGGATGGTGAAGAGTCATTGTCCACCGTAGCATGGGATGGGGAAGAGTCATTGTCCACCGTAGCATGGGATGGTGAAGAGTCATTGTCCACCGTAGCATGGGATGGTGAAGAGTCATTGTCCACCGTAGCATGGGATGGTGAAGAGTCATTGTCCACCGTAGCATGGGATGGGGAAGAGTCATTGTCCACCGTAGCATGGGATGGGGAAGAGTCATTGTCCACCGTAGCATGGGATGGTGAAGAGTCATTGTCCACCGTAGCATGGGATGGTGAAGAGTCATTGTCCACCGTAGCATGGGATGGTCATTGTCCACCGTAGAAGAGTCATTGTCCACCGTAGCATGGGATGGTGAAGAGTCATTGTCCACCGTAGCATGGGATGGGGAAGAGTCATTGTCCACCGTAGCATGGGATGGTGAAGAGTCATTGTCCACCGTAGCATGGGATGGGGAAGAGTCATTGTAGCGTAGCATGGAAGAGTCATGGTCCACCGTAGCATGATGGGGAAGAGTCATTGTCCACCGTAGCATGGGATGGGGAAGAGTCATTGTCCACCGTAGCATGGGATGGGGAAGAGTCATTGTCCACCGTAGCATGATGGGGAAGAGTCATTGTCCACCGTAGCATGGGATGGGGAAGAGTCATTGTCCACCGTAGCATGGGATGGGGAAGAGTCATTGTCCACCGTAGCATGGGATGGGGAAGAGTCATTGTCCACCGTAGCATGGGATGGTGAAGAGTCATTGTCCACCGTAGCATGATGGGGAAGAGTCATTGTCCACCGTAGCATGGGATGGTGAAGAGTCATTGTCCACCGTAGCATGGGATGGTGAAGAGTCATTGTCCACCGTAGCATGGGATGGTGAAGAGTCATTGTCCACCGTAGCATGGGATGGGGAAGAGTCATTGTCCACCGTAGCATGGGATGGTGAAGAGTCATTGTCCACCGTAGCATGGGATGGTGAAGAGTCATTGTCCACCGTAGCATGGGATGGTGAAGAGTCATTGTCCACCGTAGCATGGGATGGTGAAGAGTCATTGTCCACCGTAGCATGGGATGGGGAAGAGTCATTGTCCACCGTAGCATGGGATGGTGAAGAGTCATTGTCCACCGTAGCATGGGATGGGGAAGAGTCATTGTCCACCGTAGCATGGGATGGGGAAGAGTCATTGTCCACCGTAGCATGGGATGGTGAAGAGTCATTGTCCACCGTAGCATGGGATGGTGAAGAGTCATTGTCCACCGTAGCATGGGATGGGGAAGAGTCATTGTCCACCGTAGCATGGGATGGTGAAGAGTCATTGTCCACCGTAGCATGGGATGGTGAAGAGTCATTGTCCACCGTAGCATGGGATGGGGAAGAGTCATTGTCCACCGTAGCATGGGATGGGGAAGAGTCATTGTCCACCGTAGCATGGGATGGTGAAGAGTCATTGTCCACCGTAGCATGGGATGGGGAAGAGTCATTGTCCACCGTAGCATGGGATGGTGAAGAGTCATTGTCCACCGTAGCATGGGATGGGGAAGAGTCATTGTCCACCGTAGCATGGGATGGGGAAGAGTCATTGTCCACCGTAGCATGGGATGGTGAAGAGTCATTGTCCACCGTAGCATGGGATGGTGAAGAGTCATTGTCCACCGTAGCATGGGATGGTGAAGAGTCATTGTCCACCGTAGCATGGGATGGTGAAGAGTCATTGTCCACCGTAGCATGGGATGGGGAAGAGTCATTGTCCACCGTAGCATGGGATGGGGAAGAGTCATTGTCCACCGTAGCATGGGATGGGGAAGAGTCATTGTCCACCGTAGCATGGGATGGGGAAGAGTCATTGTCCACCGTAGCATGGGATGGTGAAGAGTCATTGTCCACCGTAGCATGGGATGGTGAAGAGTCATTGTCCACCGTAGCATGGGATGGGGAAGAGTCATTGTCCACCGTAGCATGGGATGGGGAAGAGTCATTGTCCACCGTAGCATGGGATGGTGAAGAGTCATTGTCCACCGTAGCATGGGATGGTGAAGAGTCATTGTCCACCGTAGCATGGGATGGATGAAGAGTCATTGTCCACCGTAGCATGGGATGGGGAAGAGTCATTGTCCACCGTAGCATGGGATGGGCATGGGAAGAGTCATTGTCCACCGTAGCATGGGATGGGGAAGAGTCATTGTCCACCGTAGCATGGGATGGGGAAGAGTCATTGTCCACCGTAGCATGGGATGGGGAAGAGTCATTGTCCACCGTAGCATGGGATGGGGAAGAGTCATTGTCCACCGTAGCATGGGATGGGGAAGAGTCATTGTCCACCGTAGCATGGGATGGGGAAGAGTCATTGTCCACCGTAGCATGGGATGGTGAAGAGTCATTGTCCACCGTAACATGGGAGAAGAGTCATTGATCCACCGTAGCATGGGATGGGGAAGAGTCATTGTCCACCGTAGCATGGGATGGGGAAGAGTCATTGTCCACCGTAGCATGGGAGTCATTGTCCACCGTAGCATGGGATGGGGAAGAGTCATTGTCCACCGTAGCATGGGATGGAGTCATTGTCCACCGTAGCAAGAGAAGAGTCATTGTCCACATGTCTCATTGTGTAGCATGTGGGGAAGAAGAGTGTGGGTGGTGAAACAAGCCATAAACTCCACTAACGATGTTTACATCCATACATTTAGGTCTGCTGACTATTTATGGCTGTTAATGCAAAGTCAATCCCATTTCAAGCCATGTTCAGCACATCGGCTGATGTCCACCGTATGCTGTAATCTGTTGGTGTCAAGCCATAACTTGCTAACGATGGGTCTCTCTCTCTCTCTCTCCCATTTCACCGTCTCTCTCTCTCTCTCTCTCTCTCTCTCTCTCTCTCTCTCTCTCCTCTCTCTCTCTCTCTCTCTCTCTCTCTCTCCTCTCTCTCTCTCTCTCTCTCTCTCTCTCTCTCTCTCTCTCTCTCTCTCTCTCTCTCTCTCTCTCTCTCTCTCTCTCTCTCTCTCTCTCTCTCTCTCTCTCTCTCTCTCTCTCTCCTACATCTTCCTTATACCTTCCCAATGCTTCATTGTAGCATGCGTGCGTGCTTGCGTGCGGATGCTATCTAATAATTAATACGTTCTTTTTATTTTTTTTAATCAATGCGATTTTTTATAGAGGTAGGCTAGGAAATGACCAGCAACATATGCTTTGCATCTTCACTATGCTTTGCACCTTCACTATGCTTTGCACCTTCACTATGCTTTGCACCTTCACTATGCTTTGCACCTTCACTATGTATTGCACCTTCACTATGCTTTGCACCTTCACTATGCTTTGCACCTTCACTATGTATTGCACCTTCACTATGTATTGCACCTTCACTATGTATTGCACCTTCACTATGTATTGCACCTTCACTATGCTTTGCACCTTCACTATGTATTGCACCTTCACTATGTATTGCACCTTCACTATGTATTGCACCTTCACTATGTATTGCACCTTCACTATGTATTGCACCTTCACTATGTATTGCACCTTCACTATGTATTGCACCTTCACTATGTATTGCACCTTCACTATGTATTGCACCTTCACTATGTATTGCACCTTCACTATGTATTGCACCTTCACTATGTATTGCACCTTCACTATGCTTTGCACCTTCACTATGTATTGCACCTTCACTATGTATTGCACCTTCACTATGTATTGCACCTTCACTATGTATTGCACCTTCACTATGTATTGCACCTTCACTATGTATTGCACCTTCACTATGTATTGCACCTTCACTATGCTTTGCACCTTCACTATGCTTTGCACCTTCACTATGCTTTGCACCTTCACTATGTATTGCACCTTCACTATGTATTGCACCTTCACTATGCTTTGCACCTTCACTATGTATTGCACCTTCACTATGTATTGCACCTTCACTATGTATTGCACCTTCACTATGTATTGCACCTTCACTATGTATTGCACCTTCACTATGTATTGCACCTTCACTATGTATTGCACCTTCACTATGTATTGCACCTTCACTATGTATTGCACCTTCACTATGTATTGCACCTTCACTATGTATTGCACCTTCACTATGTATTGCACCTTCACTATGTATTGCACCTTCACTATGTATTGCACCTTCACTATGTATTGCACCTTCACTATGTATTGCACCTTCACTATGTATTGCACCTTCACTATGTATTGCACCTTCACTATGTATTGCACCTTCACTATGTATTGCACCTTCACTATGTATTGCACCTTCACTATGTATTGCACCTTCACTATGTATTGCACCTTCACTATGTATTGCACCTTCACTATGTATTGCACCTTCACTATGTATTGCACCTTCACTATGTATTGCACCTTCACTATGTATTGCACCTTCACTATGTATTGCACACTTGCACTATCACTTTGCACCTTCACTATGTATTGCACCTTCACTATGATTTGCACCTTCACTATGTATTGCACCTTCACTATGTATTGCACCTTCACTATGTATTGCACCTTCACTATGTATTGCACCTTCACTATGTATTGCACCTTCACTATGTATTGCACCTTCACTATGTATTGCACCTTCACTATGTATTGCACCTTCACTATGTATTGCACCTTCACTATGTATTGCACCTTCACTATGTATTGCACCTTCACTATGTATTGCACCTTCACTATGCACCTTCACTATTGCACCTTCACTATGTATTGCACCTTCACTATGTATTGCACCTTCACTATGTATTGCACCTTCACTATGTATTGCACCTTCACTATGTATTGCACCTTCACTATGTATTGCACCTTCACTATGTATTGCACCTTCACTATGTATTGCACCTTCACTATGTATTGCACCTTCACTATGTATTGCACCTTCACTATGTATTGCACCTTCACTATGTATTGCACCTTCACTATGTATTGCACCTTCACTATGTATTGCACCTTCACTATGTATTGCACCTTCACTATGCTTTGCACCTTCACTATGTATTGCACCTTCACTATGTATTGCACCTTCACTATGTATTGCACCTTCACTATGCTATTGCACCTTCACTATGTATTGCACCTTCACTATGTATTGCACCTTCACTATGTATTGCACCTTCACTATGTATTGCACCTTCACTATGTATTGCACCTTCACTATGTATTGCACCTTCACTATGTATTGCACCTTCACTATGTATTGCACCTTCACTATGTATTGCACCTTCACTATGTATTGCACCTTCACTATGTATTGCACCTTCACTATGTATTGCACCTTCACTATGTATTGCACCTTCACTATGTATTGCACCTTCACTATGTATTGCACCTTCACTATGTATTGCACCTTCACTACTATTGCACCTTCACTATGTATTGCACCTTCACTATGTATTGCACCTTCACTATGTATTGCACCTTCACTATGTATTGCACCTTCACTATGTATTGCACCTTCACTATGTATTGCACCTTCACTATGTATTGCACCTTCACTATGTATTGCACCTTCACTATGTATTGCACCTTCACTATGTATTGCACCTTCACTATGTATTGCACCTTCACTATGTATTGCACCTTCACTATGTATTGCACCTTCACTATGTATTGCACCTTCACTATGATTTGCACCTTCACTATGTATTGCACCTTCACTATGATTTGCACCTTCACTATGTATTGCACCTTCACTATGCTATTGCACCTTCACTATGTATTGCACCTTCACTATGTATTGCACCTTCACTATGTATTGCACCTTCACTATGTATTGCACCTTCACTATGTATTGCACCTTCACTATGTATTGCACCTTCACTATGTATTGCACCTTCACTATGTATTGCACCTTCACTATGTATTGCACCTTCACTATGTATTGCACCTTCACTATGTATTGCACCTTCACTATGTATTGCACCTTCACTATGTATTGCACCTTCACTATGTATTGCACCTTCACTATGTATTGCACCTTCACTATGTATTGCACCTTCACTATGTTTTGCACCTTCACTATGTATTGCACCTTCACTATGTTTTGCACCTTCACTATGTATTGCACCTTCACTATGTATTGCACCTTCACTATGTATTGCACCTTCACTATGTATTGCACCTTCACTATGTATTGCACCTTCACTATGTATTGCACCTTCACTATGTATTGCACCTTCACTATGTATTGCACCTTCACTATGTATTGCACCTTCACTATGTATTGCACCTTCACTATGTATTGCACCTTCACTATGTATTGCACCTTCACTATGTATTGCACCTTCACTATGTATTGCACCTTCACTATGTATTGCACCTTCACTATGTATTGCACCTTCACTATGCTTTGCACCTTCACTTTGCACCTTCACTATGCTTTGCACCTTCACTATGTATTGCACCTTCACTATGCTTTGCACCTTCACTATGTATTGCACCTTCACTATGTATTGCACCTTCACTATGTATTGCACCTTCACTATGTATTGCACCTTCACTATGTATTGCACCTTCACTATGTATTGCACCTTCACTATGTATTGCACCTTCACTATGTATTGCACCTTCACTATGTATTGCACCTTCACTATGTATTGCACCTTCACTATGTATTGCACCTTCACTATGTATTGCACCTTCACTATGTATTGCACCTTCACTATGTATTGCACCTTCACTACTATGTATTGCACCTTCACTATGTATTGCACCTTCACTATGTATTGCACCTTCACTATGTATTGCACCTTCACTATGTATTGCACCTTCACTATGCTTTGCACCTTCACTATGTATTGCACCTTCACTATGTATTGCACCTTCACTATGTATTGCACCTTCACTATGTATTGCACCTTCACTATGTATTGCACCTTCACTATGTATTGCACCTTCACTATGTATTGCATCTTCACTATGTATTGCACCTTCACTATGTATTGCACCTTCACTATTGCACCTTCACTATGTATTGCACCTTCACTATGTATTGCACCTTCACTATGTATTGCACCTTCACTATGTATTGCACCTTCACTATGTATTGCACCTTCACTATGTATTGCACCTTCACTATGCTTTGCACCTTCACTATGTATTGCACCTTCACTATGTATTGCACCTTCACTATGTATTGCACCTTCACTATGTATTGCACCTTCACTATGTATTGCACCTTCACTATGTATTGCACCTTCACTATGTATTGCATCTTCACTATGTATTGCATCTTCACTATGTATTGCACCTTCACTATGTATTGCACCTTCACTATGCTTTGCACCTTCACTATGTATTGCACCTTCACTATGTATTGCACCTTCACTATGTATTGCACCTTCACTATGTATTGCACCTTCACTATGTATTGCACCTTCACTATGTATTGCACCTTCACTATGTATTGCACCTTCACTATGTATTGCACCTTCACTATGTATTGCACCTTCACTATGTATTGCACCTTCACTATGTATTGCACCTTCACTATGTATTGCACCTTCACTATGTATTGCACCTTCACTATGCTTTGCACCTTCACTATGTATTGCACCTTCACTATGTATTGCACCTTCACTATGCTTTGCACCTTCACTATGCATTGCACCTTCACTATGTATTGCACCTTCACTATGTATTGCACCTTCACTATGCTTTGCACCTTCACTATGTATTGCACCTTCACTATGTATTGCACCTTCACTATGCTTTGCACCTTCACTATGTATTGCACCTTCACTATGTATTGCACCTTCACTATGTATTGCACCTTCACTATGTATTGCACCTTCACTATGTATTGCACCTTCACTATGTATTGCACCTTCACTATGTATTGCACCTTCACTATGTATTGCACCTTCACTATGTATTGCACCTTCACTATGCTTTGCACCTTCACTATGTATTGCACCTTCACTATGTATTGCACCTTCACTATGTATTGCACCTTCACTATGTATTGCACCTTCACTATGTATTGCACCTTCACTATGCTTTGCACCTTCACTATGTATTGCACCTTCACTATGTATTGCACCTTCACTATGTATTGCACCTTCACTATGTATTGCACCTTCACTATGTATTGCACCTTCACTATGTATTGCACCTTCACTATGTATTGCACCTTCACTATGTATTGCACCTTCACTATGTATTGCACCTTCACTATGCTTTGCACCTTCACTATGTATTGCACCTTCACTATGTATTGCACCTTCACTATGCATTGCACCTTCACTTATGCTTTACACCTTCACTGTGTATTGCACCTTCACTATGTATTGCACCTTCACTATGCATTGCACCTTCACTTATGCTTTGCATTATGTTCTTGATCAGTTCATATGATTATGCACCTTCACTCTGTTTTGCATTCTGTTCTAGATCAGTTCATATTGAACATCGATATCAATGTAATGCTAAAACTAGAGCGCTAAGACGCTAGATCACCAACCGCGCGGCAGTATTTTCGGCTGCAGTGCTTCACATCAGAGCTGGTAACGAACCTGACCTTGACCTTTGACCAATGATGTTCATTTTCACAGATGGCCCTATGTATCCTAAGTGCCTATCCGCATGCAACATTTGAGCGTCCTAGGTTCCTCCCTTGCAATGTTATCGTGCCTGGCAGCATTTTCGGTCCCAGTGACCTTGACCTTTGACCTTCATTTTCGAACTTGGTCTAGATATCCGTAGTACCTATCCGCATGCAAAATGAGAGCGTCCTAGTTCCCTCCGTTCAAACGTCATCTTGCCAGATGCTCCGCAGAATGTTCGGTTCCAGTGGCCTTTGACGTATGGCCTTCGTTTTTTTTAAACTTGGCCTAGACATCCTTAGTACCTGTCAGCATGCAACATGTGAGCGTCTTGCGTTACTTCGTTCAAACATTATCGTGCCAGGGGCTCGGCAGCATTTTCGGCTCCAGTGACCTTAACCTTTGACCTATGATCTTCAATTTCGACACGATCCTAGATATCGTTAGTATATATCAGCATGCAACATGTGAGCCTCCTCGGTCCTTCCGTTCAAACGTTATCGTGTTAGCCATCCAGCCAGTCACACAGTCTGCCAGATAGGAACCGAATTCTCTGAAAACATTACCAGCCTTACCTCGCGGCTGGTAAAAATGATTACTAAAGTGTATCAATATTGCATCATAACGCATATAATCCCCGTTCATAATCAGGGTTTTGCGCCATTGTTCCTCCATTGTGCTTCTTGTCTTGCAATTCAGCCGTTCCCTCTTTCCTTGCCCTGCATTTCTGTTCACTGTCCACTGCGTCTTCCCCTCCATGCCCCAGACAAACCGCTCTGTCATGTGTGTGTTCACAGAATGATGGTTCTCAACACAGCGCCCTCTATTAATCTCCGCTTTCACCTAAAAACCTGCCCCCCAAATTGTCTCCCCTCACCAAAAAAGTTTAGCAAAAGGAAGTAATTGCCTGCTTTCACGCAAGCATGCGCTGAACTCTCACGGCTGGGGAGACGGAAAGTGTCGGCAATATCCGGCATAGGAAGAAACGTCATTTCACGTGACCGGTGAAGGAGTGATGAGTGACCCGCTCTCATATTGCTCACCTCGGCGTTTTTCCCCTCCTTTTTTTGTGGTTACGTTGTTGCTATTGTTCAGACTATGTAGAAGAGTGTCGCCCGTTACACGCTTTGTGATCAATCAACACGCCTCTGCCACTGCTGTTACTGCAGACAACTTGTGATGAAGTGGCTCTGAGATAAACTGTTCGCGTTACCATAGTATTTAGGCTTGGCTGGATTGCAAAATGGTCTTCTGCAGGAATTTAGGTTTACTTGAGTAAGCTGACATAACGTGTTTTGTTTGTTTTTTGTTGCGGTTTTTTTTTTCTCTAAAAAAGGTTTGAAGACCAATGTTCTGTGTTGTACATGTTTTTGCAGGTAAAATAATATTTGTGCAACAACTGGGTTATGTATGGTTCAACTTGCAATAGTTAATATAAAACAGTATATCACACACGCACACATACCGACACACACAAAGACACACATATACACACACATGCACACAAGCACACGCGCGCGCACGCACACGCACACACACGCACACGCACACGCACGCATACGCACACACACACACACACACACACACACAGACAGATACACACACTCACGCACGCACGCACGCACACACACATACACATACACACAGACACACACACACACATACAGATAGACAGACAGACAGACAGACAGACAGACAGACAGACAGACACACACACACACACACACACACACACACACACACACACACACACACACACACACACACACACACACACACACACACACACACACACAGTCACCTTCATAAGGCCAGGCACTGCCTCCTCCAAACTGCTCTGAAGGTCTGGCCCTGCCCCTGTCTTTACTCTGAACAACATTATAATAACAATGCTCACCATAAAGTTATATATGCCTTATAGTTTTCCCATGGTTGTTTTGTACCTTACACATAACATACAGTTCATAGTACCCACCAAACCTCAGCTAATAACTGTAATACATTACACTCACCACATAACATACAGTTCATAGTACCCACCAACCATCAGCTAATAACTGTAATACATTACACTCACCACATAACATACAGTTCATAGTACCCACCAAACATCAGCTAATAACTGTAATACATTACACTCACCACATAACATACAGTTCATAGTACCCACCAAACATCAGCTAATAACTGTAATACATTACACTCACCACATAACATACAGTTCATAGTACCCACCAAACATCAGCTAATAACTGTAATACATTACACTCACCACATAACATACAGTTCATAGTACCCACCAAACCTCAGCTAATAACTGTAATACATTACACTCACCACATAACATACAGTTCATAGTACCCACCAACCATCAGCTAATAACTGTAATACATTACACTCACCACATAACATACAGTTCATAGTACCCACCAAACATCAGCTAATAACTGTAATACATTACACTCACCACATAACATACAGTTCATATTACCTTACACATAACATACAGTTCATAGTACCCACCAAACACCAGCTAATAACTGTAATACATTACACTCACCACATAACATACAGTTCATAGTACCCACCAAACATCAGCTAATAACTGTAATACATTACACTCACCAGATAACATACAGTTCATAGTACCTTACACATAACATACAGTTCATAGTACCTTACACATAACATACAGTTCATAGTACCCACCAAACATCAGCTAATAACTGTAATACATTACACTCACCACATAACATACAGTTCATATTACCTTACACATAACATACAGTTCATAGTACCTTACACATAACATACAGTTCATAGTACCTTACACATAACATACAGTTCATAGTACCTTACACATAACATACAGTTCATAGTACCCACCAAACATCAGCTAATAACTGTAATGCATTACACTCACCACATAACTCCGTGTGTCTGATAATATTCCCCATGGTTGTCCTGTGCTTCAAGCACAAACAGTCCATAATCCATAACATCAACTGATATTCACTTGATATCATCAGTCACTCACCATACAGTGCCATATGCCTTACAGTCTTCCCATGGTTGTTATGGGCCTCGCACGCAGACAGTCCATAACATCAAATGATATATTAACAAATACGCTCACCATATAATTCCATATGCCTTACATTCTCGCCATGGTTGTTCTGGGCCTCACACACAGACAGGCCACAGTCCATAGCCTCAAATAATATCCACTTTATATCAGCAATCACTCACCGCACAGTTTCATATGTCTTACAGTAACTGTTTTCCCATGGTTGTCCTGAGCCTCACACACATACATTATGCTACTACTACTACTACTACTACTACTACTACTACTACTACTACTACTACTACTACTACTACTACTACTACTACTACCGCTAGTCCTCACATATTAGGCATACACAATTATTTCATATTATTGGAGGCTTCCAAGAGGAAGCCTCCATATTAGTTTCGGGCAGGGCATCACGTGACTTTTTACTGTGGAGATCACGTGATTTGGGTCCAGTTCCATGGTCCATGGATCAGCACGTGACCTGCTGGGCGCATCAGAGTTGTCTTCCCTTTGTCATTGAAGTTGTCTGCCCTTTTTAATTGAGCGTGCGACTCTACATGTAATGTAGGTCCGTGGGTGCGATGCGCTGGTGGATCATTGAGAACGTCATGAATATGCATCAGCCTAACAGACTGGTGACCAGAACATGTTAACCGACAGAGTTAGGCTATGACTGCGTCAATCTCTCTCTCTCTCTCTCTCTCTCTCTCTCTCTCTCTCTCTCTCTCTCTCTCTCTCTCTCTCTCTCTCTCTCTCTCTCTCTCTCTCTCTCTCTGTTTCTTTTTCTCTGCCTTGCACGGCTTCCAATTTTGTTTCCACATACTATCTCTTTTTGTCTCTGTCTTTTGCCCTGCCTTTTCCTGCCTCTCTCCCTGCTCTCTGTTTCTGTCTGTCTGTCTGTCTCTGTCTGTCTGTCTGATTGTCTCTCTCTCTCTCTCTCTCTCTCTCTCTCTCTCTCTCTCTCTCTCTCTCTCTCTCTCTCTCTCTCTCTCTCTCTCTCTCACACACACACACACACAAAGCAAAACAAAAGCATGTTATTGCTTACTCTATTACCCTCTATAAATAAAATTCATTCATTCAATTCAATCTCTCTCTCTCTCTCTCTCTCTCTCTCTCTCTCTCTCTCTCTCTCTCTCTCTCTCTCTCTCTCTCCTCTCTCTCTCTCTCTCTCTCTCTCTCTCTCTCTCTCTCTCTCTTAACTAGGCTAGGCTAGTAGGGCCTAGTGCGTGCGTGCTTCCACCACACTTTCTTCACTGGAGTTGCTGTCGTCTGCTAAACCTCGTTATTCTCTCTCTCTCTCTCTCTCTCTCTCTCTCTCTCTCTCTCTCTCTCTCTCTCTCTCTCTCTCTCTCTCTCTCTCTCTCTCTCTCTCTCTCTCTCTCTCTCTGTGCGTAAGCAGTCTTGCTTTCACTGGAGTTTGTGTCGTCTGCTTAAACTTGCATGTCCAAAAACATATTATGCATAGCATACGAATAGCATGCAAAAAAATTGCATAATTTTGAAAGCCAAACGATTTTACATTAAAGTTGTGTATTATTACGCTTCTGCAAAGAGAATTATGAAGAAAACAAATTTTGTGTTGTAAGAACGAGGCGTGAATTGTATGATGATAATACCCTTGACAGGGCCTCATCCTCATTTTGGTATTTTTTAAAAAGTGTACAACCACCATTACTAAACCTTTGCAAAATCACAGAAGTGCATTGCTAAACTTTTGCAAAATCACAGCAAGTGCATTGTTAAAAATAAATAAAAGCTGCATTCATCATAAAAATGACAACAAAAATAATAAAAGGACTGCACACAACATTTTTACTCCTCGCCTTTTAGGCGGGAAAAACCTTTTCAGGGCCTCAAATGGCACACCGTTAAAGGGGCACTCTGACTTATGAGTTTTTGTAAGAAACACGCCGAGATCACCAGGAAAACACCCTTTACAGAGATTGCAACACTTACTTTGCTCTGGTTTTCTATAAGTCAAATCGGCGATTCCTCTTTGGCGGAGGAGCAGGAAGTCAAATGCTTTCACTCAAAGAGAAGGCGAGCGCTGTCTCTTTTCTGATGGCTGCTAAATCGTTTGCACGAAAGTTTTGCAATACAAGCATTAAAAAAAAAAAAAATAATTAAGGTCAAGATGTGCCACCCCCCTGCATTTCTCGGTTAATTCCATTTTGCCGTTTTTGCCTTTCTTACTAAGCATAAAGCTGTATTTCATTAACCTTTTTTTTTAGCTAATAACCTTTTTGGAATACTAACCCTATCCCATAACCCTAGGCCATTATCTAATAGGAACCCCCCACCCCCCCCCCCCCCCCCCCATGTACTGCAGTGTACGGCGCCATTTGTCACAGTCGTGGTTGATTGCGTTTTTCCGTCTTGTAGGGTTGGGTGGGTTAAGGTTTAGGCTTAGGGCTAGGGTTAGTATTCCAAAAAGGTTATTAGCTAAAAAGGTTAATAAAATACAGCTTTATGTTTGGTAAGAAAGGCAAAAACGGAAAATTGCAAATTAACCGAGAAATGCAGGGGGGGGGGGGGGGGGGGGCACATCTTTACCTTTACCCGTTTATCTAAAGGAGTTTTACTCACAACAAAAGAACCAGATCCATTTTGTTTTTTTACTGCACTACAAAAAAAAAGAAAACGCTTCAACCACAATAAGTGAACTTCACCCACCCCATCCAAAATGGCTTTTCTCCAGTATCTCTGCCAAAGAGGAATCACGCTGTTTTTACAGTTTAATTTCTAGGAAACCAGAGCAAAGTGAGTTTTCTGATCCTTGAAAAGGCTGTCTTTCTGGTGATCTCGACATATTTCTTGCAAAAACTCATCCGTCAGGGTCCACCTTTAAACATTCTAGCTACCCCCCCCCCCCCCTCCCCCTTCCCCTTTGCCAATCGCTAACTATACTAAGCTACTGTCGGCCACGCTCCACCCCACCCCTTCACTCCACCGAAGCCTTTGCAAAATCACAGAAGTGCCTTGCCAAACTTGCTAAATCACAGCAAGTGCATTGTCAAAAAAAGATAAATTAAAAAATGCATTCATCATGATAATAACAAAAACAAAAGTAAAATGACTGCACACTTAACATTTTTATGTTTCGCCTTTTTGGCAGGAAAAACCTTTACAGGGCCTCAAAACAAAGCGAAATGTATCATGTCAAATGGATTTCATTTAGCAGACGATATTCTCTTGGGGGGGGGGGGGGGGAGTATACTGTGAAGCAAAGCTGTTCGTTTTGCTATTACTCGGATATTAGAAACAACATTTTTTCTTTCTGTATTGCTTGGCATTGTAAATTCATCAAACCCTTTATTTTGAAGAAATACTTACGGATGGAGTTTACATTCTTCTATCCTCACGTTCATTTATCAGTTGACTATTCCTTGACCCCGCCCCCTTTCTTCTTCATCCGTGTGCATCACACGACCGTTGAGAGACTCATGAATATGCTTTAGCCTAGCAATCTGACCAAAAGCTATGGAAGCAGGGTAAGTCTCTATAGGCCTAGTACAAAGGTTAGCAGACGGACACAATCATTTGACAGTCAAAGATGAACATGAGCCAAGTTTGGTTCTTTTCAGTTTCATTCACACAACCGTAGGCTGAGCCTAACCATACTCTCGTTGTGTTTATGACTCTATCTCAAAAGTCAAGGTCTGGTTTCTCTCAGTTTCATGACAACAACCCTAGGCTGATCCTAGCCCTGTTCTCTTCAGACTCTCGATCTCAAAGTCTGATTCTTTTCAGGTTCATGACAACCCAAGGCTGATCCTAACCCTATCCTCATCGTGTTTATGATTCTCGATCTCAAAGTCTTGTTCTTTCCAGTTTAATGACAACAACCGTAGGCTGATCCTAACCCTATCCTCTTCGTACGATTCTCGATCTCGAAGTCTGTTTTTTTCCCAGTTTTATGACAATAACCCTACGCTGATCCTGGCCCTATCCTATTCATTTGTATGGCTCTCAGTATCAAAGTCTGGTTCTTCACAGTTTCACAACTACCCTAGGCTGATCGTAACCATAATTATCCTCTTCATGTTTATGACTCGATTTCAAAATCTGGTTTATTTCAGTTTCATGACAACATGTATAGGCTGATCCTAACCGTATCATATTCATGATTGCGACTCTCGATCTCAAAGTCTGGTTCTTTTTAGTTTCATGACAACTCTAAGCTGATCCTAACCCTATCCCCTACATTGTTTATGATTCTTAATCTCAAAGTCTGGTTCTTTTCAGTTTAATGACAACAACCCTAGGCTGATCCTAACCCTATCCTCTTCGTGTTTCGGTTCTCGATGTCAAAGTCTGGTTTCTTTTAGTTTCATGGCAATAACCCTAGGCTGATCCTAACCCAATCTTCTTTGTGTTTATGACTTGATCTCAAAGTCTGGTTCTTTTCAGTTTCGTTACAACAACCCTCCCTGTCAACAACTTAAGGCTGATACTACCCTTATTCTCTTCATGTTTATGACCATCAATCTCAAAATCTGGCTTTTTTCAGCTTCATGACAATAAACCTAGGCTGATCCTAACCCTATCCTCTTCATGTTTATGATTCTCGATCTCAAAGTCTGGTTCTTTTCAGTTTCATGACAACATCCTTAGGCTGATCCTAACCCTATCCTCTTCATGTTTAAGACTCTCGATCTCAAAGTCTCTTTCTTTTCAGTTTCATGACAACAAACCTAAGCTGATCCTAACCATATCATCTACGTGTTTACGACTCTCGATCTCAAAGTCTGGTTCTTTTTAGTTTCACGACAATAACCCTAGGCTGACCTTAGCCCTATCCTATTCAATTTTATGGCTCTCGATCTCTCAAAGTCTGGTTCTTTTCAGTTTCACAACAACCCTAGGCTGATCTTAACCCTATCTTCTTCATGTTTATGACCCTCGATCTCAAAGTCTGCTTTCTTTCAATTTCATGACAACCCTTGGCTGATCCTAACCTTGTCATGTTTACGACTCTACATCAAAGTCTGATTCTTTTCAGTTTTACAACAACAACCCTAGGCTGATCCTAACCCTATCCTCTTCATGTTTATGACTTGATCTCAAAGTCTGGTTTCTTTCATTTTAATGACATCCCTAGGCTGATCCTAGCCTTATCTTCTTCATGTTTACTACTCTTGATCTCAAAGTCTGGTTTCTCTCAGTTTTATGACAATAACCCTAGGCTGATCCTAACCCTACTCTCTTTATGTTTACTACTCAATCTCAAAGTCTGGTTCTGTTCAGTTTTATGACAACAACTCTAGGCTGATCCTAACCCTAAACTTTAAGTGTTTATGATTCTCGATCTCAAAATCTGATTTATTTCAATTTCTTGACAATGACTATAGGATGAGCCTTGACGTATCAGATTCATTTTTATCGCACTCGATCTCAAAGTCTGGTTCTTTTCAGTTTCACAACAACCCAAGTTGATCCTAACCCCTCTATTCTTTTCATGTTTACGACTCTTGATGTCAAAGTTTGGTTTATTTCAGTTTGATGACAATAACCCTAGGCTAACCCTAACCCTACTCTCGTCGTGTTTATGACTGTCTCAAAAGTCAAAGTCTGGTTTCTTTCAGTTTTATGACAATAACTCTAGGCTGATCCTAGCCCTACTCTATTAATTTGTATGGCTCTCGATCTCAAAGTCTGGTTATTTGCAGTGTCATGTCAATAACCCTAAGCTGATCCTACCCCTATCCTCTATTATTTTCGTGTTTACATTACAGGAGTACATTTTATGTACTTGTGTATTTTTATTTCTTTATCCATTTTGTCTCACTGTTTTAAAATGATTTTACGTTATAAGTGTTTTAAAATGCTATTTTATTAGTATGTGTGTGAGTGTCATTCATTTAATGTTTTTCCACTAATCGTGTGTGTGTGTGTGTGTGTGTGTGTGTGTGTGTGTGTGTATGCGCGCGTGTGTGCGTGCGTGTGTGTGTGTGTGTGTGTGTGTGGGGGGGGGGGGGGGGGGTGAATGTTTATTAATATTGAATATAATGTGCCTTTTTTGTGACTATTGTATGTACAAATTATAGTAAGTTGTTATTTTATGATGCATGCAACTGTATTTCAGTCCTATATATCTCTGTCTCTGTTTGTGTGTCTCTCTCTTCTCTCTTTCTCTGTCTGACTCTCTGTGTCTCCGTCTCTGTCTTTCTCTGTCTGTCTGTCTGTCTGTATGTCTCTTTCTCTCTCTCGTTCTCTTTCTCTCTCTATCGTTATAAGTGTGGGTGTGAGTGTGATTTGTTAATAGTGCGGCCTGGGCGTCTTTAAGTGTCCATCAGTGTGAGTGTTTCAAGTTGGTTGCGAAAGTGTACTGTAGATTATGTCATTCATTATTTGGGCGTGATTGAGAAATTGACTGAGGGATCAGGGAAGGGGGGTGTTGGTCAATGTTTGATGTATACGTTTTGTTCATTGTGTTTACTATTCATTTTAGTGATTTATGTAAAGCGCTTAGAGCTTAAAGATTAGGCGCTATAAAAGTTGTCTTCGTGTTTATTACTCTCGATTTCAAAGTCTGGTTTATTTCAGTTTCATGACAATAACCCTAGGCTGATCCTAGCTCTATCGTCTTTGTATTTTGACTCGATCTCAAAGTCTAGTTCTTCCTCGGTTGTTTGCTTTCTGACGGCTTACAAAGATTCGCTCCCCTTGGATGGCTGGTCTCGGGTTCTGCGATTTGAACAAGCCAGGGTGTAGCTGCGCTTTGGGATTCAGAATGAGCAGCGTAGGAGCAACACCACTGTACGACCCAGCATATGGGACAGCAATAACATTTTAAAAAGTCTGGTTCTTTTCAGTTTCATGACAACAAACCTAGGCTGATCCTAACCCTTTTCTGTTCATGTTTATGACTCTCAATCTCAGAGTCTGGTTTCTTTCAGTTTCATGACAACGCTAGGCTGATCCTACCCCTCTCCTCTTTGTGTTTATGATTCTCTATCTCAAAGTCTGCTTTTTGTCAGTTTAATGACCACAACCCTAGACTGATCCTAACCTTATCTTCTTCATGTTTATGATTCTCGATCTCAAAGTCTGCTTCTTTTCAGTTTACTGACAACCCTAGGCTCATCTTAACCCTATATTCTTTGCGTTTCCGACTCTCAATTACAAAGTCTGGTTTATTTCAGTTTTATGACAACACTCCTAGGCTGATCCTAACCCTATTCTCTTCGTGTTTATGATTGTCAATCTCAAAGTCTGGTTTTCATCAGTTTCATGACAACAATATTGGCCTGATCCTAACCCTATGCTCTTCGTGTTTACAACTTTCGATCTCAAAGTCTGGTTTATTTCTGTTTCATGACAACAACCCTAAGCTGATCCTAGCCCTATCCTTTTCGTGTTGATGAGTCTCGATCTAAAAGTCTGGGGTTTGTTTTCAGTTTACTCACAACAACCCTAGGCTGATTCTAATCCTATTCTCTTCATGTTTATGACTCTTGATCTCAAAGTCTGGTTTCTTTCAGTTTCATGACAACAACTCTAGGCTGATCCTAACCCTATCATCTTTGTCTGGTTTCATGAAAATGTGTAAAGTGTACATTTGTTTCAATTGGTGCTTCTTATTGTTGATGTCACTCTCATTATGTCTTAACGAAAACAGCATTTTGTTATTTAAAAGCCTTTTCTGACATTGTGAAACAAAATCTTGGAAACGTGAACTCTCCATAAGTATATTTTTTAAACAACTTAGGATCACAAATACTTTGGAAGATGAATCTCATCTGCTTACAGAACTAAACCTACATTTTCAGCAATATAATATGATCTCGCTTTATTGCGTTGAACTTCTTTTTGTTCCTGTCTGAGCGATCGATGACAAACGTCTTTTACGACACGTTCATATGTTATGTCACTTTTTCTCTTCTTCTTTCCTAAGGTAACCAACTACATCACGTTGAAGATATTTTGAAAAGACATGTTCATTATTATTTTACACTTTTGAAGTGCAATACAACACTGTTTAGCCTCCTGTTGATCTTTGATCAACTGAATTTCTTGTTATACTCACCATACAGTTCCATATGCCTTACAGTCTTTCCATGGTTGTTCTGGGCCTCACACACATACATGCCATAGTCGGCTGGTTCTACTCTCATGATGCGCAGACTGAGCACTATAGTGTTGGGTTCAGAGGTCACGTCGTACATGTTCACCTCGTACTGTGCACAGATAATACTAATACGAATATCAAGAATGAATACGAATATGGATACTAATATGAACACAAATATGCACTTTGTGATGGATGAACTGACCTTGTTAATGTTTGTTATGGAGGTTTAAAATTGACAACGATCGAGCACTTTGTTTGCATCATTTAATGCCACACCACAAGACTGGAGAACAGAAACAAAATGAGTACACCACGTTTTATTTATTAAGCAAACGTATTGCTTACTACTCAATGAAGACGTGCACAGGTCAACGTACAACAACTACTACTACTCTACTGCTACTACTACTACTCTATTGCTACTACTACTACTACTACTACTACTACTACTACTACTACTACTACTACTACTACTACTACTACTACTACTACTCACTTTATCTGTGAAATCGTTGCTGATCGCGTGGTCTCCTCGTCTCCATAGCGACAGGTGTTGAGGGGAAGCGGAAATGACGCACTCCAAGATGGTCTCCTTGCCCACTTCCTGTCCGATGCGTTTGTGCTTGATTTTGCAGCTTGGAGGGGGGGGGGCATCGGGGGGGGGGGGGGGGGGGGGGGGAGGGGGGGGGGTTAGGTGATAGTGGTTACATTAGAATAAAAAACAATAATAGTACATAATTGAGTTACGATTTTAGGAAAGCTTCTGTTGTATGCTATGACACACACGAGCGCGCGCGCGTATGCACGCAACACGCACGCACGCACGCACGCACGCACGCACAACAACATAATTATGCACGACACAAACGTGCACTCTCAGTGTGTCTCTGACTCTTTGTCTCTGACTCTGTCTTTTTGTCTATGTCTCTGTTTCTCTCTGTCTCTCTCTCTCTCTCTCTCTCTCTCTCTCTCTCTCTCTCTCTCTCTCTCTCTCTCTCTCTCTCTCTCTCTCTTCCTCTCTCTCTCTCTCTCTCTCTCTCTCTCTCTCTCTCTCTCTCTCTCTCTCTCCTCTCTCTCTCTCTCTCTCTCTCTCTCTCTCTCTATCCTCTCTCTCTCTCTCTCTCTCTCTCTCTCTCTCTCTCTCTCTCTCTCTCTCTCTCTCTCTCTCTCTCTCTCTCTCTCTCTCTCTCTCTCTCTCTCTCTCTCTCTCTCTCTCTCTCTCTCTGTGTCTCTCTCTCTCTCTGTCTGTCTCTCGCTCTCTCTCTCTCTCTCTCTCTCTCTCTCTCTCTCTCTCTCTCTCTCTCTCTCTCTCTCTCTCTCTCTCTCCCTCTCTCTGTATATATCTGTCTCTCTCTCTCTCTCCC